>BQNB010008652.1:62900-83369 GCA_026074375.1 Tanacetum coccineum
TACACATTTTTAAACCAAGATTATTCCCATTTGATTCAACTCCATCATACCTAAGGACTTCTATTCTATCTATTTGGAATGTTCTTGGGTAGATCCCTTTGGATCTGGTTGGATCATGGGATAATACCTAACCTTACCACCTTATTACTTCCTTGATCATCATGAGGTAGTTGTTGTTGGGTATTAAGATCAGAACTATAAAACCTTTTGAAAATCAATCAAAGTGTTTGATATAAATCAAAACTTTTAACACTTTGAAAGTGTCACTTTTAAGAAATACTCCCCCTACACATGTACATCATAATTTTGAAAGGTTTTTCGCACATGAAGGAAAGAGTCTGGCACTTGAGTCAAAGACGATCACATTTTAATCCAATTTCTCCCCCTCAAAAATAGCATACCATATAATATTTTTGATATCAATGGATTAAAATAGCTATATGAGTTTTGAAAGCACATGGGAGAAAACGAATATAGCATGATTATGATTTGGAACATTTGTTAATATTTTAAACAAATTTGAAAAACTAGTTTTGTTAAGTGTGTCTATGTCTAAAACGGATGGTCACTAAGCCACTAACAACAGTTTTTGAATACTCTCATATGGATGCAACCCGAACGATGTTAACAACGCTTTCGAGTACCCTAGACCAGATGCAACTTAGATCGCTGACGCGTTTGTCGATATACTTGATAACAATTATTTTTGACGTGGAAAAAATTTCTTTTGTTTAAAAAACATTTTTCATTATACTCCCTCTCAATAATACAACACTTCACTTTGAAAGACACCACAAGTGTATTGAGAGATAGAGTGAGTGTTGAGCACTTTATTTTGAATTATCTTTGAAAAATTATTTAGAAATTGTGCCCAAACACTGCTTGTTTTGAAAAAATCCGCCTCAAAATTAGAGCAAATAATTTAGCGAGGAAGGGAGTGTTGAATACACAATTTGAAATATTTTGAAAAAATCTTTTTGAATAATTCTTGAAAATTGTGTTCAACGTTGAACATTTGGTTTTGAAAAACTCCCCCTCAAAAGTAGATGTAAATCAAAGGATTTAGTGAGGAAGGAAGTTATTAAACCCACAATTTGAAAGATTTTGAAAAATCTTTTTTGAAAAATTCATGAAAATTTGTGTTCAGTCTTTTGAAAACTTTTACTTGAGCTCAAGATTTTAAATATACGAAATAGCTCAAGTCTGAGAAGTTGTAAGCTTCTCGTTGTGAGGATAAATGTACAAAGATATACACTTTCCTTTATTTGAAGAATGAGTCCTAAGCTGACATTTACTTAGAAGTCGTATGTCCCGAGCAAACTTTTGAATGAATTTTTGATTAAAAAATTGCTCAGGACAAAGAAGATTTCTCTTTTTTAAGATAAAACGCACTGAATTGTACACTTTTCTTTTATTTTAAAACCGAGTTCTGATTGAAAATAATCAAAAGTAATAGTTTTGAACAAACTTTTGAAAAGTTATTGAAAAAATATGCTCGAAACAAGAAGATTTCTCTTTTTTTGAAGGTAAAGCGCACTGAAACGTACACTTTCCTTTTATTTGAAGACCGGGTTGTTATCTGATATTTAATAACAAACCATATGACTTGAACTACAAAACTTTGAATGTTTTGTTTAAATAACTCAATATCGAAAAGATTTCTCTTTACGTTGTTAAGGATAAATGCACTGAAGCGTACATTTTCCTTTTATTTGAGGCACGGGTTGCAATCTGACATTTGATTACAAACCATTGACATCGAATTTAGACAACAACCTTTGGAACCCATTTAAGCACGGTTCTAATGGGTTTGCCAAGTTTTGAAAACCAATTTAAAGTTGTGTTAAGTCGATGTAAAGATGTTGAGTTCCAACAAGAGCTTGAAACTGATGTTTCATTTGAAAACAACTCTCGTGGAATCAACGAAGATTTAAAATTCCTTTTGATTTTCCATTGATTATTAAAACTTGGTGTTTCTTGAGGAGTTTTAAATCTTGTTGACGAAGAAGATTTCCATTTGTTATTAACATTTGGTGTAACGTTCTGAAATTTTATTTTTAAACCATTTTAAAATCTTCCATTATTTTTGTTTTTCAAAGCTGAGTCATTCTTGTTTTGCATCGAAAGCATTTCAGTTTTGGAATATTTCAAAGAATTTGAACAACTTTGCTTTGGTCTCCACACTTGTTTTACCGATGTAAAACGAAAGTGAGATGTTTTAAAAGATTGATTCTTTTCATTTGAAGCACTTGTCTTAAAACCCTTTTGAGAAGTAGATGTATCAAACTTTTAAGATTTCTTAGAAAACTTCCTACCTTTTTGCAAAGAATAGGTTGTAAACTGAGAAACCTTTTTTGAAAACGGTTTTGAAGATTCACCCGTGTGAACCTTTTCCGAAACACTTACTTTAGGTTTTGAAGATTTTGAAACATTGGTTTTCCTTTTTGTCCGGTTAAGAGAATCAAACTTTACTTTTAAAGCATTATATGAAGTTCTCAACTCATGGTATTCTTTTTGACAAGAACGAATATCTTGTGATGCTAATTTTGATTCTAAAGATGCAATTCGTTTCAAAAGATTATCCTTTTCATTTTTAGGCAAATATTGTGTAGTGACTGGTTTTGACAAATCCTTTTGCACAACAACTTTAGGAGCAAACCATGATTTTGACATTTGAGACTTTATCAACAGTTTATCAGCAGGTGGTTTTCCCAAAATTGAAGGTTTATCAAACTTAGTTTCTACAGACTTCCCTTTCAGATTTTCAAGTTGAGTCCTTAAATGATTAATTTCTTTCAAAAATTAATCATTTTCAACTTTAGAATCATCAACCTTACGAGCTAATTGTCGTTCGAGAACAACTTTTGTATTTTCATGTTTTTCAAAATACGCTTTAAATTTAGCTGTTCTGTTCGACAATTCAAGCTTGACATCATCAAAATCTTTTGTCTTTTGAGCAATGATCTTTTCGAGATGAGTAACCTGTGATCCAAAATCACAGTTTTCTTTCTCAAAAGCAGTTAATTTTCCCATTCTTGTCCTTTTTACTTCATCAGCGAAAGCATTCTCAAGATTATCAATTTTCATCAACAAATCAGAATTTTCTTTTCCTAAAGTCTTTTCCAGCTCAACAATCTTTATTTGAAGAACACATGTTTCGCTTTCAAAAATATTCTTTTTCTCCCCCGATTCCTTTTCAAATAATTCAATATTTGCATTCTCAAAATCTTTTGTATGTTGAGCTAACACCTTTTCAAGCTCGTCAATCTTTGTTTGAAGAACACATGTTTTGTTTTCAAAAAGATTCGTTTTCTCCCCCGATTCCATTTCAAGTTCAGAACTATTACAATCAACATTTAAAATTGAAAAGGAATCAAATTGATTCTTTTTGAATAATTCAATCAATGTTATTAAACTTTGTTTCTGCAAATTCAAACATTTGAGACTTTAGATTTTCTGCCTCATTTTGTGTGACATTTGAAGTTTTTGTTTGAACGCGTGACTTTTTGATTAAATCAGACAAGTTTTGGTAAGTCAACTTCAAGTGTTCATTTTCCTTAAGTAATGAAGCCACCTGATGTTCCAACTCAATGTTTTGAGTTTCTATCTTATCAAAATCTTTCAACCCTTGAACTTTGAACTAACTCGAACAAATCTTTGTAAGTTTATTTCAAATGAGCATTTTTTTTATTTGTAACGATGCCATAAAATTCTCATTTTTTTTTGCAATGTTTTCAAAGATTTATTTTCTTGAGTTTTGTGTTGAAGTGATATTTCAAAAGCAATGTTTTGTGCCTCAAGTTTGGCAAAATCTTTTTCAAGTTGAACAATTTGTTTTGATAACTTTTCTTTGACTTCAACAACATCATTACAAAAATTATCACCATCTTTTGACTCTTTTGAAAACCGTTCAATCTCTTCTTTGTTCTTAATTTCCACATAAGACTGCATGACAAGATTCCTAACATCATTACCTATGTTTGCTTCCAAGAGTTGATCAATCTTATTTTGTAAAATTTCATTTTTCTTTGATGTTCTATCAACTTTTTTTTCCATTGACTCAAAAGTATTTAACATCTCATGTACTTCTTCAGTAAGTTCTTGTTGAAGTTCTTTTGAACTCTTTGACAAAGATACTGACATCGGAATTACATCAGTTTTGTAAAACTCTCTTAATTCATTTTGACTATCAGATATCCATCTTCTTTGAGTATATTTTATAAGAGTTTTATCAATCCTTTCACGCAATGCCCAAATTGCATTATCCATTTTTCAAATAGTTTTAACAATTTCCTTTCGTTTGGCATTTTTGGAATTGGTAAATCCGACATATCTTTGCTTGACTCAGAATATACATTAGAAGTAGAAGGATCTAAAAAATATTCTTGTTCAAGAGAAAATTCCGTTTGAGGAACAAACGTATCATAGAGATTGTTCATGTTTTCATAGTTAAATTGAAATTGTTTTTCTTTCATTTTGACTTGACTCTCTTCTGCATCATTAAGAATTTCCTCAATGTCATGCACATCCGGTTTCACATAGTGTAGACCAAGAACTTCAGCATCATATAATTTAGGATGACATGCAATAGCTTGACCAAGAGGACAATGATCTGTATATCCCAAACCCATTTTCTGTTTATTTTCCTGATACAAGCTTTGTTCATTTGTAAGCATGCGAAGAGTTTGACTTGATTTGCCCATTTTACAAGCTGTATTTTCAAGATCTTTGTTTTTAGCTTCAAGTTGGATGATTTTATCAACATATTTGTCCTCAGTTGCATTTTTGATTTTCAAACACTCACTTTTTTGCTTTTAACACTTGATCTTGCAACTAATTTTTTTCTTGCTCAATTTTTTCAATGTTTTGTTTTTCATTAAAATCCCGAACCCTTTCCTTATACGTCTCAATTTATTTCTTTAACAAAACGTTTTCTTCTTTAAGCATTTTATGTTCCGTTTTTGTTTTCTCAAACATCTCTGAAGCATTTTTTGTTTTCTTTAAGATTGTTGCAATCATCTCGTTATTAGAACTTTGTACCTCGGTCATGTTGTCTTTGTCATGAGAAGCTCTTGCTACATTGTTATCAATCTCTGAAGCATCCTTACTGATCATTTCCTCATGCGTCTGCATCATTGTTTCATGTACCCTGTTATCATGTGCTCTTTTATACAATCCTCTTTCAGCAATGGCATTCTCAATAGAATCCATTAGACTGATTAAGATATTCTAGAACATTTGAGCATCATAGAGAGTGTATTCGGTAAAGAAATGATTTGTCTTTTGATCATCAGAATCCATAGAGATTTGCATAGTAATGAACTGCTGAAGTTGATTCTTCAACACCTTGAAGATAACCATGTCTATTTCTTTATTAAATTCTTCCGCATTAAGTTTCTTTTCTAATTTATCCACGTTGAAGACCAACCTTGGTGCAAAATATTCAACATCTTCACCAAATAATGAGGAAAATGCCCGGTGAAATCCACTCGAGAAGCAAGCATTTGTTAAGTCTTATTTGGACAAATCCTGAAGGAGTGTATGAAGTAGTAGAAAATGTATCAGACGCTTCTTTTTTGATTGTTTCTCTCTTTGAGCATTCCCTGTATTGTTGCATTCTCCCTTCTGATTTATTTTTTCTAGTTTCAGCATCTCAAGTTCAATCATGTTTCTTTCTTTTTTCCTTCTTTCGTTGACATCTCTTTATTTTATCCGCAACACTTCTTCATGAGGTGCTCTTGCGTCAATTCCTTTTTCTAAACCCTTTTGGTAGCGAACAATTCGATATTTGAATTCCTGAATGGTATATCCACTATAACTTTGAAACGATTTACCATCACATTCACGAAAATCCTCTTTAGGTTTTAAATAGAAAAACTTCTCGAACTTTTTCTTGAGCTGTGTTAAGCATTTCTTAGAATCACACTCATGAATTTCTTCTTTGTCAAGTTGTTTCTCTAGTTGAGCCATGATGCGAACAAATCCGTCCCTGAAAGAGTTAAACTCTTCTTCAAAGACTGCCTAAAAGGATCTTCTATAAGGTATTGACTCTGGGGTTTTTATGTTTGCAACAACTTGCTTAATCCATTGAATATTTTTATTGCGTTCCTCTTTGATTTCTTTTAATCTTTCTTGGAATTGTTGCAATTATTTCATGTTTTTTCTCAAAGATGAAGATATTATATCTTTCAATTCCTTTTTTTCGATTTATCACAATGATTAACACAATGGATATTTTCAAAATGATCGCAAAAATTAATATCAACACAATTAATATCCAACACGAAGCCAAAAATTCAATCCAAATTATCAATTACTCGAAAAAATCTTCCCGCAATAAAAATCATGATCTAAAAATTATATCTATCACAACTTAGCTCACTACTCAATTACCATGCTAGCAATCTTTAACTAATGACATTGTAGCTTACGTGATGATATATATATATATATATATATATATATATATATATATCGGTTAAAAAAATGATACACACAATCCAAACAATACTAGCCTAATAATTCTTTTTTTAGTGTAACTGCAGCCCAAATTGATATCTAAACACAAAATTTATCACGCCACAAAAAAATGTAACATACACAAGAATGAGGCCCAATTTACTTTAAGTGTTTTCGTTACTGTAGGCCCAACTTGATTTTGAAGATCAGATATATATTTAGGTTACTCACACACAAATGAACCCTAACCCTAAACCTAAACTCACTCACACCACGCCTCTTTTTCTTTCTTATAACACACAGTCACCACAACACTGATAAACACAAAATTTAGACACAAAAACAACCCAGATTGTTCTCTTTCTAATATTCCTAATGTAACCAGACACAAATCTTGTTAAATCGAAGCAAACAAACTCCCGTTTTCAAGATATACAATAAGACGCTTGTAGGTTTATTGTTATTGTGTTTTCGTTTTTTATACCGAATTAAAAGAAAGACATGAACATGGTTGTTCTTGAATTTTCTGTTACGTTTTGAAAATTGAATGAAGCTTAAGCTTTATATGGATCTATGATGATAAATCTCGTTTGTGATGATGTTCTTTGAACAAATCTTTGATTACCAAAGAGATTAGCTGAGATCTTTTAATTTTCGGTTAAAGCATGAATCTATGTTTGGATCTGTGAAGAGCAACTTTTTGTATGTATGGATGTGTTAAAGGTCAATGAATCTGTGTTACACACAAAAATATATATCTGAGTCTGTTGTTATAAGCTTCAAAAATGATCAATGAAGAGTTTGGTTTTCTTGTTTGAGTTTCTTAAAATCTTTCAAGGGAACATAAAGAAAACCCAAAACTGAGATCGTGTTTACTTTTTTTTTCAATTTGATCTTGTTGATGATGAGGATGGATTTGGTTGTGTCTAGTCTAGGTTGCGTGTGACTTGTAAAGATCTATGATGAAACTGTTTGAGATGTTATGAAACTGTTGCACGTCTTTTAATTTTCTGTTTAGGTTTCGTAAATCTGATTCATACTTGCATAACGGATGGTTTTGTACCAGTTATGGTTAAGATCTATGATGGTGTTGTGTTGTTGATACCTTTAACAAAGGTTATTTTCTTTTAAAGTAAAAACACAAACTAAGATCTTGTAACAACTGGTTTCGTAATAACTTGTTTAGCTTTCGTAGCAGTTTAGCTTTCGTAAACCACTTTCGGTTTCGTAAGAGTCAACTAGCTTTCGGTCGAGCCCTTTTGGTTTCGTAAATCACTTTTCGGTTTCGTATCCAAGCTTTCGTAGATAAGCTTTCCTATCCAAGCTTTTGTACTAGGTAAGCTTTCGTAAATTTACTATCGTAAATCTCAACTTTCGTACGAAACTTACTTTCGTAGATCTGAACTTTCGTAAAATCACTTTTGGAAAGTTTTAGAAGCAGTTAAGATTTGAAAGAGTTTTAGCAATGATGCGTTTTTCAAAAACCGTGTAAGTACGAAAACGCGTTTTTCAAAAATGTATTGACTGAAACGCGTTTTGACCGTTGACCAAAAAGTTAAACTTTGACTTTTGTAAATTCAAATTTTCGAAAGTTCAAGAGCAGTTACCGAAAGTGTCTCATCTTAAAAAAAACAAGCAAATTTAAGCAGTTAAGCAATTAAAGACTCCAACAAGCTGATTATCTATAAAACCTCTAATAAGCAATTTGACCAAAAATAAGCTCTTTGACTCATAAGACTCAAATAGACTGATATGTCTTATTATACTTGAAAGAACAGATCTGGCCTTAACGAGACCTCAATAAGAGCTATAATAAGCAGTTTTTTACCTTTAAAAGCAGTTAAGACCAGAAATAGCTGTTATAGACCTTATCAAACTCGAAAATAAGCAGTTTTAATAACTCAATAAGCAGTTTAAAAAATTAGATCAGATAAACTCAAAAATTACTGAACAAACCTAAAAACGTGAAAATAAGCCGTCGGAATAAGCTAATCGGAATAAGCTCGTTGAATAAGCTCACGTAAACACCACTAAATCGCCTTTGCAGCTCTGATACCACTTGTTAGGTCTTGATTTATAGATCGAATAAGCTATCTAGTGTGTGTTTAGGTGTTTGTATATATTTGTTATAAAGAGAGAAAGAGTAGAGAGAGAAAGTAGTTAAAGAGAAGAAGGAGAAGAGGAAGAGTAAAGAGAGAAAGAGATAGGAGGGAAATGACAATTGTTATTGATTACTTCACACTTAGAGGGTGTTTGGCTAAGCTTATATGATGGGCTAATGAGCTTATTAGCTTATATGTGTCAAATAAGCCCAAATTAAGTGTTTGGCTAAGCTTATATGAGTGGGCTTATAAGCTTATATAAGGGGGTTTTAATAAGCCATAAAAGTGTGGCTTTTTTAATTGAGGTTGGGCTTATATAACATATTGCATTATAAATTACAAATTTACCCTCAATTATACTTAATCTAACATTAATATTTTTCAACTCATGTCTCTTATAGTCAAACTAAACCAAACATTCGAAGTTATCAAATTAATAAATATAAACTAATCCAAACGCTCAACATGGGCTTATAAGCTTACGATATATAAGCCATAAGTCGCTTATATAACATAAGCATAAGCCCAACTCATAAGCTTAGCCAAACACCCCTTTAGGAGTATTTATAGTCCTTACAAAGTAAGCTTTTTAGCTCTTGACTAATGCTTTAGTCTTGTCTCGTGACTACATTTTAGTCACGAGACCTTTACTTAACTATTACACATTTAATATTTCACTATTTAATACAAGACTATTATCTCAATAAGATCGTCACTTTTTGTATTCTTAACAATCTCCCCTTAAGGGACGATCATTGAGATCTCTCTTTGATTACATTAATGATCAACACTCTCTATTTCTAACACTAATCTTAGTCTTAGTGTTAAGACTATTACTTGGGGTTGGATTATAGATTCTGGTGCTAATCAACACCTAACTGTTTCAACTGTTGGTATATTTAATGTTATGGATATTTCTGTTAAAAATCACTATGGGTCAACCTAATGGTACTCTTGCTACCATTAATCATTTTAGGAATTTAAAATTGACTAATAATGTGATTTTATATGATGTGCTTGTGATTCCAGGTTACTGTGTTAGTTTATTGTCTATCAATAAATTGATTAAAGATAGTAAGATGTTTGTTGGTTTCGATGAAAATGCATGTTATATTCAGGATTAGAAAAAGGAGAAAGTCTTGGGGACTGGCAGTAAAACTGGTGATCTATACATGTTTGATATGAATAATAAGTGTTCTGTTGGTAAGTCTAATGTGGTTATGTTTTTTCGTGTGTCTAAATTGTTATGGCACAATAAACTTGATCATCCTGCTGATCAAGTATTGTCTATTCTTAAGAATGATCTTAGTATTTCTAAATATACTTCTGTGCCTATGTGTGAAGTCTGTCATAGGGCTAAACAAACTAGGGAACCATTTCCCTTATCTGACTACAAATCTAAGACACTGGGTAAACTTGTTCATCTTGATTTGTAGGGCCCTTACAAGGTTTCTAGCAGAGAAGGTTTCAAATATTTCTTGACTATTATTGATGATTATTCCAAGGCTGTATAGGTGTACTTAGTAAAAACTAAGGATGAAGTCTTTGATGTTTTTGTTTCTTATATTAAGTTGATTCATAATCAATTTGATATAAAAAAAATTGTTAGATCTGATAATGGAACTGAATTTGTTAATAAGAAAATGCACACTATGTTTTGTTATTTAGGAATTGTTCATCAAACTTCTTGTGCCCATACTCCTCAGCGGAATGGAATAGCTGAAAGGAAACATAGACACTTGCTTAATGTAGCAAGGAGTCTTATGTTTCAGGGGGGAATTCCTTTGAGATTTTGGTCTAACAGTTGTGTATCTTATAAACAGGCTGCCATCATCTATGTTAAATGGTAAATCTCATTTTGAGTTGGTTTATAAAAAAACCTAATCTTTCCCACTTGAGATGTTTTGGTTGTCTTTGTTTTTCTACCATTCTTAATAATTCTGATAAAATGTCTTTTAGGTCTGAAAATGTGTTCTGATTGGTTATTCTACTGATAAGAAAGCATATAAACTTTTAAGTTTAGATTCTAAAAATGTTTTCTATTCAAAAGATGTAAGATTTTATGAAAACATTTTTCCTTTTAAACAAAAACCCTCTGATATAACTGATGTAGAAAATACAAGTGAAGTTGATTACTTGAAATTTTTTGATAATTAAAAATTTCAATGTCTCAATGATGATGGGAAGGATACATTAGTTGAGGATGGTAGTTTGCAACCTTCCTTTGATATTGCAAATTCTACACAAGGTTTATATCAGGAAGGATGGTATTCTGCAACCCAAGTTGATGCCAAAACTGGTTTGAGGGCAATGTTCAGAGTAATAATCCTAGTCTAACTCAATTGGGGGATAGTTTAGATGATGTGCAGACACCTGGTTTAAGAAGGTCTACTAGACAGTCTAAGTTGCCTATGAAATTAAATGATTATGTGCTTAGTTCTAGTGTTAAGTATAGGATTGAAAAGTATGTGAACTATTCTAAGCTGAAAGGTGATAATTTGTGTTTTGCTACTACATTAAATAAGTCTATTGAACCTACTTGCTTAAAAATGCTTTATCTGATCCTAATTGGGTTGAGGCTATGAATAATAAAATTAAAGCTCTTAATAAAAGTAATACTTTGACTGAATGTGATTTTCCTTTTGGGAGGAAACCTATTGGGAGTAAGTGGATATGGAAAATTAAGTATAGGCCTCTGATGAGGTTGAAAGATATAAAGCTAGACTTGTGGCTAAAGGGTTTAGTCAAAGGTAAGGTTTTGATTATGATGAAACATTCAGTCATGTGGTTCAAATGGTAACTGTTAGATGCTTGATTAGTATTGTTGTGAGTAATTCTTGGCCCCTTTATCAATTGGATGTTAACAATGCTTTTCTATATGGTGATTTAAAAGAAGGTGTCTATAAGTCTTTACCTAAGGGTTAGGAAAGTAGTAATAAGCATAAAGTGTGCAAGTTAAACAAGTCTTTGTATGGGTTAAAATAGGTTCCAAGACAATGAAATGCAAAGCTAAACACTGCCTTGATTGAGCATGGTTTTGAGCAAAGCAAGTTTGATTATTCTTTGTATGTGAAAAAGAAAGGTTTTATGTTTGTTGCTTTGCTGGTATATGTTGATGATATAGTTATCACAGGAAATGATGAAGTTGAAATTAAGTCTTTTAAGAATTTTTTGAGTTTTAAGTTTCTTATAAAAGACTTAGGTGAGTTGAAATATTTTCTAGGAATTGAGGTTCTTAAAAATGATAAAGGTTTATGCATGACTCAAAAAAATATTGTTTAGAATTATTACATGAATATGGGTTATTGGCTGCTAAACCTGTGGATATTCCTTTTCCAGAAAATACAATTTTAAGTTATGTTGAAACTGATAAATTTCAACTGATAAATTTCTTAAAGACTTTACAAGTTATCAAAAGCTTGTGGGGAAACTTATATATCTTACACATACTAGGCCTGATATCAGTTATGTGGTTCATTGTCTTAGTCAACATATGCATAGTCCTTTGCAGTCTCACTTTAAGGCTGCTTTGAGGGTTTTGAGGTACTTGAAGGGTTCTCCTAGTCTTGGTTTGCAATTCAACAAATGTTCTGAATTAAGACTCAGAGCATATGCTGATGCAAACTGGGCTAAATGCCTTAAGATTAGAAAGTCGGTTACTGGGTATTGTGTGTTCTTGGGAAATTCTATTATATCTTGGAAAAGTAAAAAATAGGCTACTTTGTCTAGAAGCTCAGCTGGAGCTGAGTATAGAAGTATGTCCTCTACCACTTGTGAGATGATCTGGTTAGGAAATCTGCTGCATAGTCTTGGGTTAAAAGACTTATATCTTGTTCCTTTGTTATGTGATAATAGCTCAACTATTCAAATAGTTGCAAATCCTATTTTTCATAAAAAAACTAAACATTTTGGATTGGATGTTCACATTGTTAGAGAAAAGGTATATGTATAAATTATTAAAACTTTAAAAATACATACAAATTCTTAAACTGCAGATATTTTTACAAAGTGTTTAGTCTTTTTGATATGCTTTCAGGTGAAGGTGTTGTTAATGATAAGCTAAGAAAGAGTCAAGGCAAGCAGCTTGTTGTCACATCAGCTTGTGGGGGGATGTTGAAGTATCAAGTCTATTAGTCAGAGGGGCTAATATTGTCAACTTCTAAAGTTGAGTTAGCTGTGAAAGAGTTTTGAAGGTGTTTAACAGCTGGCATGATCTTCAGGGTCCTAAGTGAAAATAACTTCTCTATATAAGCTTTCCTTCACATAGGGTTTTCATTCAGTCTTGCTATCTCGTTGTAATATCTCTCTAGTTCATCTATTTCAATTCTTGAGTCTGTTCATTGTAGGTTATCATTTTGATAACTAAGTTCTTAGTCTTGTAATCAAGATCAATCATAATTGATTTTGAGTTCTGAGTGTTTGAGTGATCTTGTAGTGGGTTGATTGGGATCCACCTAGTGGGGACTAATCGTTGTCTTTTGTATTTGTCTGGTTAACACCCAGTTGGGGATTAGCCTTCTTGTATTACTCATTAATAAAATAGCATAAAGGGAGGTTGGTTGAGTGCAAATCTGTATGTCTTGGGTTAGATTTGATATTGATTACACATTTAAATGAGCAAATTAAGTAATAAGCGTAATAGACACAACTCAATCAATGTTTTAAAACCCGATTTTTTATTGGTCCAGTTTTATAACTGGTTCACCGGTTGAACCGTCGGATCAAACCGATTCCAAACGTATGTATACTTTTCTCATATATTTAATATGTAGTGTTGCATGATCTCATAATTTATCTTACGCTCAATTGAACAGATGAAAAAAATTGAGTGTTTAGTGATAAAATTTAGTTTTTAAATCTATGTTTATAAAATTATAGCAAAGATTTGCAAAAACAATCAACTAATAATTTCAAGTTATAATAATAAGACAAATATTAACGGGTGTTTTAAGTTACTTTTAATTTAAGTTTTATTCACGGGCTGGTTTAGAGGCTGTTCTGGAGGGTGGTCCTTGGTTTATTCGTAAATCTTCGATCATTCTCAAGAAATGGTCGATGGATACTAGATTGCTCAAAGATGAATTGACTCGCATTCCGATATGGGTTAAATTGCATGATGTTCCTATTCAAGTCTTTGAAGAGGATGGTATTAGTCTAATTGCTACGTTCATTGGTAAACCTGTTATGCTTGATTCATACACAAGCTCTATGTGTATTGAATCGTGGGGTAGGAGTAGTTTTGCTCGGTGCTTAATTGAGGTAAATTCAGAGGTTGATCTCGTAGATGTTGTTACTATTGGTATTCTATCTCTTTCTGAAGATGGTTTTACCAAAGAAACCATCCGTGTTGAGTATGAATGGAGGCCACCCAGATGTGATATATGTAAGATTTTTGGTCATGTTCATGACTATTGCCCTAAAAAGGTGGTGAGTTCTCATATTGCTACTACTTCTAATGTTGTTACTCCTATTGTTGAGAAGACTAATGATGGTTTCCAAACGGTAGGTAAAAAGAAGAAGAGGAAATGTAAGTCAAAGTCTACTAATGGTGGTCAGTTTACTGGTCCTTCGGTTAAACAAAATGTTCGATATGAGCCAAAGGCGACTACAACTGCACCAAAGAAGGGAGCTACTTATGTGGGTAATACACCTCAATCGTCATCTATGTTGAAGACGACTGGTAATTCGTCTAAGAAATATAATCTCTCCATGTCTAATTCCTTTTCTGCCTTAAATGATGAAGAAGAAGATGATGAAGAGGATGTTAAAAATGTGCATGATGAATCAGTTAACTTAATTCTAAACACAAAAGCTGGTGGAAGTTCATCTTTCACGGCTGCTGTTGGTTAGCTTGTTTAGTTGTGTCATGTGTTCTAGTTGCAATTAGTTGTCTCTAGAGTTGTTAGAGTTTATGACATGTCATAAGCTCTAGTTTTAGGTGTTTATCAAGCTGTTTAGCTTGAAGTTAATGTGGTACTTCAACCACATTCCATTTGTACTTAACTTTTTCGGTTTTAATATACTTTATCGGGGTAACCCTTTACGCAAAAAAAACTTTTAATTCTATTTTAACTAACATTAGTCATTACTACTTCAACTTATCAATTAAACTTAGAAAAGTTTATAAAAAAAAGTTTTGTTAGATTTTTAAGAAACTAAGTCATGACCCAGCCGGGTTTATGAACCCGAGTCAACGAAAAACCGACGGTTCAATCGGGTTCTTAAACAAGCAAAAACCAGGTCACATCCAAACCGGTCTCCGAACCGGTTCACGGTCCAACCGGTTCAACCCGGGTTTTATAACATTGAACTCGATCACTTATACAAATCGTGCTTAGGCTGAAATTTTATAACGAGTATCAGGTCAAAGTTGACCTGATCGAAACCGACCCGAACCAAAAACCGGTTTTACGAAAAACATGAACCGAGAATCGGGTTGGTTTTAGTTTTATGTCAGCCGATTTGGTTCTTTTTAGGTATGTTTGCCTTTAAGAAAAGAAAGAAAAAACTTTTATATCATAATATCAATAGATGTTAAAAAAAAGAAAGAATAAATATCAATAAAAATGAGAAAAGAAAGAAATTGATACGACAGACACCAAAGGATTCTTTGAACCGAAACCATGAAGAAAGGATGTCCTCAAAACATCCATAACTAAAAGACACAAATACAAATGGCGGCAGCAGCATCATTTCCACTCATTCGTATCCACCATCACTTAAACACAACACTTCCAGCGGCTATTTGCTACCTCGTACGAAGACCATGTTACACTGCAACAGCCTCAGAATCCCCCCGACCAATTAGAAAACCACCTTCCACCACCACAATTCCAACAACAACAACGTATGACGACAAGACGACAGCAATTAAGATAAAAAGGTATGTGCAAAAAGACCCAAAATGGGAAAATGATCCGGATTATAGGAAATGGAAGGATAAAGAAGCCGATATACTTTTGGATATTGACCCTCTTACCAACCTTATCAAAGATATCCTTCATTCCGACAGGTTTTCTTCCCACTTATCTTTTATTTGGTGGTGTTTTTATTACCTTATTTAGCTGGCTTATGAGCTTATTTGATTTTGGAAATGCCGATAAACTCACTTTTTTAAAGCTTATTATATATCATGAGATTGACCTTATTGACTTAAAATAGTCAATAAGCTCAAGTTGATAAGGTCATAAGCTTCAAAAATTGAGCTTATTGACTTTTCCAAAATCAAATAAGCCCATAAGCTGGCTGAATAAGCTTATACAAACACCCCTTTCGTCTCTATTTGTTTAATTAAGAAAGCATATAGGGTTTTTGCCTCTGGCCTCTGGGGCTTACTTTGGTTAAGACTTGTTAAGTTAAGCTCGTGTTCTTTTATTGGTTTATAAATGTGTGCATCAGAGTAATGCGTTTAGGTTATTGCATCATAGTGCCTCATTAGTGGCCATCCTAGAATGCTTTCGCATTATACCACATCTACGTAATGCTAGCATCAATCACTTTTCTCGCATTATGGAGTTTGGGCTATTTTTTAGAAATTATACCAAATAGGGCATGCCCATGTACGTGGCGAAAGTGATATTAGAGAAAGATAACTACTTTCTGATGCTTTTGCTTTGTTTATCTTAGACTATCTTGCGTTTTGGTTTGGCTTTAACTATTTGTTTCATAAATTGGTTATAGGCTTGCTTTAATATGTTAGCGACTTATTTGTGAGTTTAGTGCATTTACTTGATAGAATATACTATTTAGAAATAGTATTCATGTTCCTTTCTAATACCAAACGAGAACACATTGCGTTCATAATGCGCCCGCATTTGCATCACGCTTCGCTCAATTTTTAAACCATGCTAACTAGCTGGGTTCACGAAACACATTTTTAAACCATGGGACACATGACTAATCTTAGGTCTTAGGAACCTTTACGTAAGTGTTATCTTCTTAATGATATAATGCATTTTAGACACTCTCTCCTCATTTTTTAAAAATATGCCCTAAAATATATTTTAAGCATTACAAGTTCTAAAGCTATGTTTACAATTATTTATGCATCAATACATCTATACAACGCCTATAATTAACGTTATTTAAAAAAAATACCCCTAATTCAAAAATACAATTAATATACCACATGGTACCAAACCAAGCAAGCTACTAATCTATTATAAAAATCTTGACCTATGCTAACTAGCAATGTACCTTTTACAGTCATTTATCACAACTTCGTAATACTACTGGCTACCGTTTTCATATGGCCATTGCATCGTGATGCACGGTTACTCTTATCATTTTTATATGAGATAGTGTGGGATAAAGTTATTCTTTAAAATTCTTGCCATGCGTAAAGTTATTATCACGAGAAACATATAATCGAATAATATTGTTCACCAAAAAATTTGATTACATGGTACGTGATTCGTGATATAGTACGTATATATAAAATAACACAAATGCAAATCTCAACCAAATGCCCTTAACCAAGGCAAAAGGTCAAAATCTACACAAAGAGATTAAATATATAAGAATCAATGATAAAAAGATTCCGGAAGAGATATTCCCGGGTCGTATGTCCCAACGAGGCTGCAATTGAAAGTAATCCTGGTTTGATGAGAAATTGAATGATGAAGAATATATGATGGAAACACTGATATAATTACAACTAAAATTAATTAAATAAAACTTAATTTAATCTACGGGAAAACAAGCAAAGGAAATGGGGATCTTAAAAACTACGGGAAACAAAATTAGTTAATATGGATAGAACTTAAACTACGGGAAGCATAATTAATTATTGGGAAATCCTAAAATTAAATCTAAATTAAATACGGGGAACAGAATCAGGTATCGGGAAACCTAAATACTAAAAATTAAGAAAATAAATGCTAAATTAAATTAAAAATCAAAATTGCGAATTCGTCCGTTTGTCCCATGATAATGTGAAGAGCTTGCTACCCACATGTTTGAAGGTTCAAAGTGGGTTTAGGATTTGTGAGATATAAATTTTTGTTGTAATACCTATAGTGACGGGGTTAAGGAAAATTAAGATGATAGATGCTCTCTTTCTTCATTAATGTGCTTCGAAAAGTTTAATGGTAATCTCTGATCACCTAGGCTTTGGTGCTAAGGATATTCCTCCTCGAATTGTTGTAGACTTGTGCTTTAGGATCCCTTTTGACCATCTCCATCTTCAGCATTATGGATCTTCTACCACTTTCTTGTATTCACCAAAAGGTTTAAATAGCCGAGGAACCCTGAACCCGTGAACCCCTTTTGGATGCTGACTGACCCTTCCTCAACGTCCACTTTCTTGTATTCTAGTAGCCCAATCATGGCGCTTAGTGGAGATTTAGGGTCCTTTTATCATGTTTTTGAATACTATTTAAAGCATACGCTGTTCTTGTTGGCTACTACATGTTCTTGTTGCTTTTCCTTTGGAATCAATGTTAGTATGTTACCCTTACGTGAGATGCTTAACCAAACCATGACAAACAAGAATATTTGCTTTAAAGTTGTCTTAACTCTTAACCAAGGAACTTGATCCCATAATCCCAATATATTGCTGATTGCATAAGGGGCATTAAGCCATGAAATAGTGATGGAAGCAAACCTAATCTTTCACATAATACTCAGTTTGGACTTTAGAGCATAGGCTTGGCTTCCTTGCTACAATAAAAGTTTTGTGAGAATGTCCGCTAATTGTTGCTAACTTTGAAAAGGAATGGTATTGGACTAGTTGATAGGCCAAAAACTTGATTTCTCACAAGATGGTGTAATATGTTTGTCCTCTTTTGGAAAATGTGAACTATATGATGTAGTTCTGTTAGTAGGCTTATTTGTGTTAGTATTTGTGTTAGATTTGTATTAGTACAGTTCAAGCCTAAGCTCAAGTGTTAGGGTATATATATTGGGACATATGTAATCTCAAAAATAATTAATCAATATATCACGTCTTACATGGTATCCGAGCTAGGTTAGTTTAGCCATGGAAGAAGCCACCCCCCTACTCAAAAAAAAAAAAAAAAAAAAAAAACCAAAAAAAAAAAAAAAAAAAAAAAAAAAAAAAAAAAAAAAAAAAAAAAAAAAAAAAAAAAAAAAAAAAAAAAAAAAAAAAAAAAAAAAAAAAAAAAAAAAAAAAAAAAAAAAAAAAAAAAAAAAAAAAAAAAAAAAAAAATCAAAAAAAAAAAAAAAAAAAAAAAAAAAAAAAAAAAAAAAAAAAAAAAAAAAAAAAAAAAAAAAAAAAAAAAAAAAAAAAAAAAAAAAAAAAAAAAAAAAAAAAAAAAAAAAAAAAAAAAAAAAAAAAAAAAAAAAAAAAAAAAAAAAAAAAAAAAAAAAAAAAAAAAAAAAAAAAAACAAAAACAAAAAAAAAAAAAAAAAAAAAAAAAAAAAAAAAAAAAAAAAAAAAAAAAAAAAAAAAAAAAAAAAAACTCCCTTCCATCCACAAAAAAAAAAATAATAAAAAAAAAAAAAAAAAAAAAATTTAAAAAAAAAAAAAAAAAAAAAAAAAAAAAAAAAAAAAAAAAAAAAAAAAAATAAAAAAAAAAAAAAAAAAAAAAAAAAAAAAAAAAAATCAAAAAAAACACCAATAAAAAAAAAAAAAAAAAAACAAAAAAAAAAAAAAAAAAAAAAAAAAAATAAAAAAAAAACTAAAAAAAAAAAAAAAAAAAAAAAAAAAAAAAAAAAAAAAAAAAAAAAAAAAAAAAAAAAAAAAATAAAAAAAAAAAAAAAAAAAAAAAAAAAAATAAAAAAAAAAAAGTTCAAGCCTAAGCTCAAGTGTTAGGGTATATATATTGGGACATATGTAATCTCAAAAATAATTAATCAATATATCACGTCTTACATGGTATCCGAGCTAGGTTAGTTTAGCCATGAAGAAGAAGAAAAAAAGAACCTTTAGTGTTTTTGTTACGGGTGTCGATCGCAGTCTGTTCGGACTTTTGACTAATGAATATTGTGAATTGTTTTGCTATTGGTTTTCTTTTGGATTGGATATTTTGGGCTTAGTCTTCGAATTTGGGCCTTATCATAAATTTTGGCTATTCGATAAACTCTGCTCTTAACTTTATCATCATTCCTCTTAAACTTGATGTGGAAAGGCTAATTATGCCGCATGGTGTTACTTCTTCAAGAATCACCGTGACAATTTTGATGTCCTAAAGCACATCATTAGTGAATCTACAAGTTGTTCTACGAGTACCCCAAACCCTTCTACGGCTGATTAAATCGTGGATTTTTTTTACACTTTCCGAGACCCGCTTGTTACTGCTAATTCCAAAACTGCTAAGCAAGCTTGGGACATTCTTGAAACCATTTTTCTTGATAACAAACACACTCGCACTATCACTTTAAAAGGTGAACTACGGGTCATACAACTTGGTGATCGAACTGTTGATGCTAACTTCTCGTTATCAGTTTGCGGATATATTTACCAGGGTCTTCCTTCTTCTTTGTTTGCTGCGTTTCGAAGTTCAAGCCTAAGCTCAAGTGTTAGGGTATATATATTGGGACATATGTAATCTCATAATTATATAAACAATATATCATGTCTTACGGTTTCATCAGTCTATATTTGTGGGAATCACCAACTTGGAAGCAAATATATTGTGTCATACTGTCATGTAATAGGTGAAGTCTGTCATGAACCTATACTCTTTTTGAACTTTGAAACCTAAACAAAATTCTTCGGGTAACAGTCTCCTAATAGTGACCATTTGTAATAACACGTTAGTTATGCATTTCGTGTTTTTGCCTATAACACCTAGAATATGTGTTTAAGTTTTTAAGAACATATAGAGAATGATGGAGCCAACATAATTTGGAAGCATCCTTTTGTGTAACAGAATTAGGTGGCAAATGCGTCTGAAGTTAAACACTGATATGTATAGACTTACTTCTCTAGGGCGCCATTAAGAAA
>BQNB010008653.1:0-36627 GCA_026074375.1 Tanacetum coccineum
TGGGATTATCGCCCATCGTACTCCTCCTTACACTCCACAACACAATGGTGTGTCAGAGAGGAGAAACAGAACCCTACTAGATATCACTTTGAGGTTCATGAGTTAGGGGATCTCGGTGAACCCGCTAACTATAAAGCTGTATTGTTAGACCATGAGTCTGATAAATGGCTTAATGCTATGAATGTGGAAATGCAATCCATGAAAGACAACGAAGTTTGGATCTTGGTTGAACTTCCTCCTAATGGCAAAACCGTTGGTAGTAAGTGGCTCTTTAAGAAAAAGACCGACATGGATGGAGCTGTATACACCTATAAAGCTCGTCTTGTGGCGAAGGGCTATACTCAAAACCCAGGGATTGATTATGAGGAAACCTTCTCACCTGTTGCAGACATTAGAGCTATTAGGATTCTTATAGCCATAGCCGCGTACTATGACTATGAGATTTGGCAAATGGATGTCAAAACTGCCTTCCTCAATGGATATCTCAATGAAGAGGTTTACATGGAGCAATCTGAAGGTTTTGTCAATCCAAAATATCCAAACCGAGTATGCAAAACGGTCCCTCAACTTTTAACTATTTACGATTTTCTGGCCCAAAGTAAAAAAAAATACAAAACGGTCCCTCAACTTTTAACTATTTACGATTTTCTTACAAAA
This sequence comes from Tanacetum coccineum, assembly GCA_026074375.1. Classification (NCBI taxonomy): domain Eukaryota; kingdom Viridiplantae; phylum Streptophyta; class Magnoliopsida; order Asterales; family Asteraceae; genus Tanacetum; species Tanacetum coccineum. Next base: position 658 of record BQNB010008653.1, read on the forward strand.
AAAATCCCGTAAAAAAATTAACAAAAAAAACACGTCAAGTTTTTATTGTTCACAACTTTTTTACATTCATCGGCCCACAAAAAAAGATATCGAACCGTCCCAAAAAAAAAATATTCGGGAAAAAATTAACCCGTCCCAACGCAAATTTTTTTTTCCCGAATCGTACAAAAAAAAGGAAATATCCGGGAAAAAATTAGCCAAAAAAAAAAACCCAAAAATAGCCTAAAATCTGGCCCAAAGTAAAAAAAAATAAATAGAAAACGGACCCTCACCTTTTAACTATTTACGAAATATTCGGGAAAAAATTAGCCCGTCCCAACGCAAATTTTTTTCCCCCGAATCATAGTAACGGGCTCCCCCATTTTGGGCCAGCCCATTTTGTTTTTTTTGTTTTTAATTTGTATGCACAAAGTAGGAGTTAAAAAAAATATATTACAAAAGTTCTGATTTATTCAGATAAAAAAAATACCCGCGGAAACATCTTCGATACCTAATAACTTTAAAATAACCGATATGGTCACAAACATACAACCCATTATATTAAAAAAAAAACTCATATAGCAAAAAAAAAACAACACTTTAAACATGAGGCCCAACACATAAGCCATATAAATTTTTTTTTTACTAATATACACATAGCCTAAAATTCGCATAAAATCTGGCCTAAAGTAAAAAAAAATACAAAACGGTCCCTCAACTTTTAACTATTTACGATTTTCTTACAAAAAAAATCCCGTAAAAAAATTAACAAAAAAACACGTCAAGTTTTTATTGTTCACAACTTTTTTACATTCATCGGCCCACAAAAAAAGATATTGAACCGTCCCAAAAAAAAATGGGGAAAAAATTAACCCGTCCCAACGCAAATTTTTTTTCCCGAATCGTACAAAAAAAAGGAAATATCCGGGAAAAAAATTAGCCAAAAAAAAAAACCAAAAAATAGCCTAAAATCTGGCCCAAAGTAAAAAAAATAAATAGAAAACGGACCCTCACCTTTTAACTATTTACGAAATATTCGGGAAAAAATTAGTCCGTCCCAACGCAAATTTTTTTCCCCCGAATCATACAAAAAAAGAAAATATTAAAAATTAGCCCCGCCATAACGCATCGTCAAAAAAAAAACCCCCGAAACGTAAAAAAAAATTATTCGGGAAAAAATTAGCCCCGCCACAACGCGCGGGTTCTTTTGCTTGTTGTATCCTACAATTACGGTAAACTTGCATTTTACATTTTCTTAATTTTATCACCCTTGTATCAAAATTTAAAGAAATCAGTTTTAATATATATTTTAATAGATGCGTTATACGAAGATAGAAGATTACAAGTTTTAGTTATGAATTCAGCATCATATAGATGCGTCAAACATATGGATGCATGTTAATTAATACTTGCAGGTTTTATGATTAGGAATGTAAATGCATCTAGCAAATTGTGTTGCATCTAATAAATTCAAGACACGATAACACATCTAATGTCATGTTCTTGATTATATTGAGGCTATTATATCTCATTCGAAATCAAATGCACGACAAAAATGGTGCATGCGTTAATCTCACTTACGATATCAATCGACAAGCCATCTCTTCTTTTCATGCTCTATGGTGAAGGATATTTTACGTAAGGTATCAAGGTGGTGTGATATCACCATACCTGATGCGCAATCTTATGATGAGTGGTTGTCTTGGTTTCTTAGTCTGCGCCTTCATTCGAACTCCAAGATCATTATGGAAGGCATTTTCTACGTTACATGGTAGCATGTTTGGAACTTTCGGAACAAAACGTTATTTGGTTCGGCTTTTCCTAAAAAGGCGGTTATTTTTTATGACATTGTTTCCCGTTCTTTCACTTGGTGTAATTCGAGACTTAAACATAAGTGTAGTTGGGTAGATTGGTTACAAAACCCTATGCTTGTAATCTTGTAATGTGTTTTCTAGCTTCTTGCTAGTTTTAATACAATCCGCCGTTAAAAAAAGGGTCATTTTGCTAATATATCTTATTTGAAATAAGATGCATCTAAATTTCATAATTTGTCTCTTTTTAACAAGAAAAAAAAGTTAGTAGTTAAATGCATTTACAAATACATGAATGTATATCTTCGTATGTCTCCTCCACCATAAATTGGATGCATAGCACTATAGCAAAACACAAACACATGGCGATCTTGGCGATCTTTCTTTTCAAACCTAAAACAATTTGATCTACTACCTCTTTCGTATAATGATTGTTATAACCCCTGTAATTGAGTACATTCACTTGTTGTTTGATCTCATAACGAGCGTGTTTGGCGATTTTATACCTTGAGAGCATAGTGATTAGATTTGTTTTTTAGGTTTTTTTCATTCGATCCATTTTGAAGCCCTCTCCATCCGATCTACTACATTTCTTGCGTATTTTCTTGTTAATGACTTTGTCTTTAGATGTTTATATAAAAAATCCAAAAAAGCTTCATACATAGATCCTTACTCTGAAAACCGATAGGGATTTTTGATGTGTTTTTTTAGGGTTTCTTGGTTGATTTTATTGCTGTGTGGTGGTGTTGCTTTTTTGCCCTAATTTTTTAGGGTTTTCTTCATTCAATCCTCTTTTGTGTTCATCCCCTTTTGTACCTATCATGGGAGATCATAAGTGGAATTCTCAACATTCCAAAGAAGATCAAACCATGAAGATTTCCAAATCTATTTTTGTCACTAATTTCCCAGAAGGCTGTACTGCACGTGATCTTTGGAAGGTGTGTAATGATTATGGCACGGTTGTTGATGTTTTCATTCCGTTTAAGAAATCGAAGGCAGGTAAACGCTTTGCATTTGTTCGTTTCATTAAGGTTATTAACTTCGATCGATTGGTGGAGAACATTCGTACCATTTGGATTGGCCGCTACCACCTACATGCTAACGGTGCACGTTTTCAAAGACCAAATAAACCAATCGACTAGAGAGTCTAACATGGGGACTTCAAAAGGGATTATTTTGAATAGGAGGAAAATCACCATCGGTAATAACATGCCAAAGATCTAGATCTTTTGACTTCACATAAGTTTCGAATCTATTTTTCCAATAAATAAATCCATCACTTTCAAATAGTGGTGGTCTTTGCATAGATTGCCCTTCTAAATATTTTTCCGATTCCATAGATCGATTCAAGTTTTAAAATACAATTTATTTTAAAAATCTTGTTTGACGTGGCTCTTGATACCAATTGTGGAAAACTAGAAGGGGGGTTGAATAGTTTACCGCTTTTTAATTTAAGGTTTTAAAGTGTTTGTAAAAATTCTAGATTCGACTTTATGTGAATTCAACACTTGCACAATATGAACAATATACTTATCTAAACAATTAATAGGATAGTATGAGAAAATAATGTAAGACAAGAGATAAGAGTAAGAACAATCAAACCACAATGCGAGGATTTATAGTGGTTCGGCAACGAAGCACCTCTTCGCCCTACTCCACTCCTCGAGCACCTAACTCGAGAGTTTTCTTCACTATGTCAACAAGCTCCCTTATGGCGGAGAAAACCTTACACAACTTTCACTTATCTTGATTTCCGACACTAAGCTAGATGTCGAGTTCTAATCTTAGCTAGAACCAATCTACCACAACTTCACTACACAACTTTGCTTCACGACTTGATCACGACTACACAACTTCTTCACACCACTACTTCACCAAGCCACTACTATAATCACACCTAACTAACACTACTAGGAGAGATCACCAAGATCCAACTATACTTACAACAATCACCTAGATCTAGCAACTACACAACTTTACAAGATTTACAAATGATTTACAAGTTATGATATGGATGCAATAAGATTGCAACAACACACAAAGGTGTAATACTTCTTCACTTGATGATGGAAGTATTCTTCTCTTGCACTTGAGGAATTGAGCTTGGATCACTTGGAAACAAAGCTTTATGATTAAATGATCAAAGGATTTTAATGAGATGTGTGGGCTGTTTTTAATCAGAAAGAATGAGTGCAAAAGGTGAGAAAATAGTGGGGAAAAGTCTAGTATTTATAGGACATTCTGGAGGAGCGTCTACCTATAGGCGGTCCCCTTAAATAGGTGGGCGGTCCCCTTAAAGATAAGGGGGCCACCCTAGACTAGGCGCTCCCCAGTTTGTTCTTTTGTGTAGGGGGGATTTTCTGGAACTTTCTAGCCGTTTTAGGTCCGAAAATTTGAATTTCAAAATGTTTATTTTGAATAAAATATTTCTTTTAATTGTAGAAAATATTTTGTAATGTTTATAAAAATGTTTACAACATTTTATAAAAGTGTGAGGTTGAATAAAAATTTCCTTTGATCATAAAATGCATTAAGCATTTATTTATTCATATCTTTAAGTGATATAATTTTCGAAATGAAAATTTACTACTAATTACTTGTTTACGTTTAATTTTACATTGAACGTTTTTATATTTTGTGATTATCAAAACGTAAAATTTGAAAATATTAAGAATCGTTTTTTAGTGCATTATTTCAATCAACACTCTTCTCCTTTTTGATGATTACAAAATTTAAACTCATTAAATGTAAAATTATTTTAAACAGTATTACGAGTTTAATGTCATTTCCCCTCTCCCCCTATTTGTAGAATCAAAAATGGTATCGTCGAGAAATTTTTTTTTTGGGGGGCCCCCCCTAGTAAAATCGACGAATAAATGCTCCTCCTTGATGTGCGCTCCCCTCGTTCTAGGGCACATCCAAGGACAATCGAGCTATGGTTTCTTGGCTACAAAAACGAGTTAGAACAATACAAATATTTCTAACATGTAGCAAGAAGGAAAAATATGGCATAATAATAATGCAACCAACAATAATCATCTATAAATAGTATGTGAACGACACTCATGCATACATAAAGAAAATAAATAATATGCTAACATACATGAAAATTTTAAACTACAAAAAGTCTATAACTAGTAAAAGCCCATGAGGACTTGCTTTAAAAATGATGGATGGATAATTATTTAAAAAACTAAACATAGAGTATGTTTAGTTTGGGGAAGATGATGGATGTGGTGGGATGATGGTTGTTGGTGGTTGTGAGAGCATAGTTCAAAAATAAGAAAACATGTATGTAGTTCATGTCTCAAATCCAAATATGAAGAGTACATTTTGTGAATGGAACACAACATATCTCTATGTGCCCTAAGAAGTTCCAAAGAAATAAATGACCAAAGATAGTGGAGAAGGTGAATTGGAGTGTCAAATGTAGACATCAATGGGGTAATTGGTGAAAAGGTGAGGAGTGATGTCCATTGATGCAATATTCTGAGTTGAAAGTGTGAAGAATCTCTTGGAGGAGAGATTTGTGGGGATTCAAAGTAACCATTCTGGGTGAAAGTGATGTTGTTGAGCTTGGTCATTTGTGTAGTAGTCAATTAGGATGAAGAAGTAATCCTCTGGTTGATGTGTTTAGAGGTGCAATAGGAAGCTACTAGGTGATGAAAGTGGAAGTTTGAGTGATGGAGTTTTTCATGTGTCATTTTAGTTGAAATCCACAAATAATCATTTTTGTGGAATGATGGTTGATTTTGGTCTCATTGGAGGGTTGGAAATGGAAGCTCCTAGTAACGCCATGGATGTTGATAATGGTTGATGAATGAATGAATAAAATGTGTATTGGAGATGACATTTGGAGGGGATTTATGGGAAGGAATGGTTGGAAATGAATTGAATTTTGAACTAGTTTAAGTTATCTAACATTATGTCAAGCATTCCAGGGAAAATTATAGTTGAGACTCTAAGGTAAAAAGATGAGTTAAAAAGAAGGACAATATTGTTTTACCACAAACCCGTGATGTTGCTAGGGCGGTTTGTCCCCCTTAATTAGGGGTCGGTTCTAAAATACAGGGGGCAGCCCGTTATGAATTAAAAGGGGCCCCCTTTGCGCGGGTTCTTCCATTTTCCACAGAAAATGCGATTTTTCTCAATAAATTTTTATGAAGTATTTATTGTTCTTGCGGTGGTTTAATTTTGACAGCAAGCACCTCTTGATTTTATATGAGCACATTGATCATATAATATGTAATAAACACATCAAATCATGAACCAAAGTAGCATAATACGTTATAAAAAATAAAACATCAAAGGTTTAAATCAATCATAGGCAAATAAGCATCTAAAGATAACTAATAACCAAGTCTTTCTGAATAAATCGGATAATCCACCACGTAATTTGTTTATAAATACACATATTAGTTAAAAATTGTCTTAAACCACATTTACGTTTAGCTAGCCAATTACTCTTCCCTATGTCTTTACTTCTCTCTTGCTAAACACTCCTTCTAATGTTTTTCCAATGACTATAAACCCTCCCATGCATCTCCTAATGCATTCGTTACGTTTTGGTTGATCAAGGTGTTTGTTTGCAAAGAGAGTTCATCGTTGCTTAGAAGAGGAAGCATATGTGTTTTTGGTAGTTGAGAGGGGGTGATGAAGAATTAAAAGATAGGTGGTAGGAGATAGAGTACTAGCACGAGATGCCTCATCATCATCTCCTTGGTGAGACAAAGATCCAAGTTTATGATAGGCGGAGGTTGAAGAGACGGAGTGACAGGCTTTTCCACGATCAACATCGGGGTCGATGGTTTGTCTAAAGAGCAGTGGACGCAGACTCTTCAAGACAATGTCATAGGTGTCATTGTCAAGATGAGGATATGTTTCCATGACGTATTGATAAAGACGAGTTAAAAACATGCCATATGGAAGATTTGCGGTTGGGGAGCTTCTGAACATTCGACTTCTTTTGACAAGAAATAAGCAAGATTGTATTATTCTATGACAACAACACAATAATAACATTAGTCAAAGACAAGCAGGAGATGTCCCCGATGTCCTCCTAGTAGTTGAATACATTCTCTCAAAAGAGTTCTTCTCCATTGCTTTCATGTTTGGGGCTTAGTTTCTTGTGGTGAGAATTTATTTGGATTGAGAGGACCGTATTGACTTTTAATATGGCGTGCGGCTTCTACCAAGACAACGTCTCCAATTCATGAAGATCAACGAAGTCGTCAGAGTGGGAAATCGGAGTAAATATGGTCCCTCGTTTCTTGAGAATATCAATGAGATGCAAGGTCCACACTCGTTAGTAAAACGGCTTACCAAAATTTTGGTGGTTATGAATTTGGAGATTTTTGACCGAATTGAGCGAGAGTACGAGGTTTATGAATTCTTGTTGAATCATAAAAAGATGCAAGATAGCCGTAAGACATCGTTTGTACTGACTTGACTAACAGAAGTCCTAGAAAAATCTCAGAACAATTGGTTCGTATGATTTGAAAGTGACCAATTGGAAGCGAATGTTAGTAAAAGATGCTCGATTTGTTGAATTGTATGTAGGCTTGATCAACAAACAACGACCTTCGTGAAATGTTTACGTTTTTTCAATAGGTTTGTAGAATTGGCAATAGTAGGGAGATGCCAGAATTTTGGATACATTTGGATGTAGGATTTAGTATTAGATATATCGATGGTAGTAGCTTTTGGTATTTTTGTCACCTAAACAAGTCAACAACAATGAGAAATGAGGAAAAAAAATTCAAAAATAAAAATAGTATGTAAGAAAAATACAATATGTGAAACCAAAATTACTTCGACTCTAAAAAAAACCTAAGAAGTAATTTTTATGTTCTTTAGTTTATTTTTAACTCAACCTTAAGTATTGAAGAACGTATACATTAGATTGTATATTTCATCAATTCGCGTGAGTTTTTACTTGCAATTTGCTTATACCGTCATAAAGATACTATTTCCTGACTCATAAATTCTCAATAAGAGATGATAAGCCAAACGCTCATTATAATCAAAAAGTTTTGTCCTATAATATCAAAATATATCTAAAATTTTATCTTATATACGTGTTTATACACGTGCTAAAAATAGTGATGGAGAAATTTTGATCTAAACAATGACCTAGGAGATGAATCACACACCTTTTTATTGTTTATAAAATTTTACTCATTCACTTGAAAAAATATGTAATTGTTTAGATAATCACTCCTTCATTGTTCTTTGAAACATTTTTGGCATTAATCAACATTGTATAAGTTTTATTATATAATTAGTATATATATATGTTGTGTGTGTGGTGTCAAAATTTTCGGTCATATATATATATATAAAATATATATACTATATATATATACTATATATAAATATATATATCTATATCTATATATAATAAATAAAAATATATATAATATATATATATCATATATATATAAAAATAATATATTTTTTAAATAAGATACTATATATATATAATATATACTAACTATAACATAAACCGCCCAACGACGTGTTCAGTTCATTATCTTTTTGAGAGAATAGTTTATCGTTCAGTTTTACACATGGTTGACGTGTTGTGTAAACATAAAATCTTCATTCTTTTTAGTTATATTCTTGACAGGTGACATAATAGTTGTCTGTGGTAGTAGATCATCTAATTGTTAACAAAGAAAACCACCTTTGATATGTAGACTTAAGCTCTTTAGGTAATTGTCATATGTCAATTTAACCACTTGAATTACTGTTAGGTGAAGTTACAAAGATAATTCCCTAAAGTAATTACTCCCTCTGCGTCCATATTAAGAGTCCGACAAGGAACTTTAAGTCTTTTTTTTATAACTTTGACCCATAAATAATTTTGTTGGTTATATAATATTGAACAGAAATTCTACAAACAAAAATATATTCAAAACTCTATCCATTCATATAGCTTGCATCAAGTATCATATAACTAAGAAAGAAATCATTAAGTCAAAGGTGAAGAAAAAAAGACTTTTGAAAAAGTCAAGTGCGACACTTAATGTGGGACGGAGGTAGTAACAAACATGGCAACCATTACGCCCGATAGGAGGGCTTGTTTTGTGAATATTGTTTTAATAAGGTAGTTAAGATAAATCAACTATAAACATACGGAATTATTTATTGAATGTGTTAAACTAAATGTTTATATATATTGAACCCCTTCTTGTATTCCTTCGGTTACAGTGGATAGGAAATCCATGTATCCGCTTATGCAATCATCCACAATGCTGATCAATAAACTCATGGTTTTTGTGACTCAAGTTTTCGAATGGTCAAATAATACTTGCATAAGTATGAGATCCACCCAGTTTAGATACCAATGTCTTTATAACATGTTGCAAAAGTTAGCCCCTATACTAAAAAAGAATACATGATAACACTTTAGCATCTTTATTTTAAAACTTGTTATGTGTAGTACTCTGTCAAAGTTAACACTGTATGTGGATACCCGCTGACTGCCATATTCTATGATAAATGCAATTTTAAGACCCTCCTTTATAAGCATTTTTCGATAAGCAATTCAAACGACCCTGTAGAGCAAGCAATACACAGCTTATAAATATATCTTTTGACGACAGGCTATTCTGGTTTTTAATATCAACCACGCAATTCTACAAGAAGCACGAATTAAATCATGTAAGCAAAAAGATTGCAAAACAACATGGCCAACGTAAACGCCACAACAACATATGCTTTTTAAATTTAATTTACTCTCACTGCAATGCTCAAATATATTACAAACAGTACATGGTATGTTTTCTAAACATATCTTCAATTCTTTTTGGTGTGTGAATATATTGACATGTGACGACTGAGATTATTCACCTTTTATAACAATATATTTTCCTCGTTAAAACAAAAGAACGGAAGAGGCATCATCGACAATGTGCAATAACACAGACTAAAGCATTATACCATGCGAAACCCATTTGCGTAGATTTTAGTGTTTTTTTGTGGTTCTATCATCTATCGGTTTGTTTGTTCTCATTAAGATTGTAAATGTCAACTATAAAAAAACAAAAAACAACAGATACCTTCAAGTAATTATTTCCAAATCCTTTGATGCCATCTATAGTTTTGATCCACCAAGAGACAACCAATGGGATAGAATAAACACCAGACGACAAGTCGAGCTAAGAACAAACATCAGCCGCTTACTTCCATTAAAAGCACAAGAACAAAATACACCTGTATATCAAGTCATATTTAACATAATAATTTTGTTTTGTCACCTGCCAAGTCATACGTAGATGTCTAGAGACTATCAGACTAAGAGAATGTTTAGTCTAATACTACCTTGCTGCAATTCCAGTGTCCCCCGCCACCAAATTTCTTCATGCGTTCCACCATATGTGGCGATAAGGCCACTTCAAAAACCTAGACCAAATATTTGGTTACTAAACTTAAACACCCACCACTTATATGAAATCAACTTCCCACAAACAATCATTACCTCCGTACACGCCACGTCACGTCGTCTATGTTACTTCCCGTTTTGTCCACCTTTGAGATGTAACTTCATCTGTAGGTATTGACAAGATGTAAATAATATTAGGACTATAGGACCGCAATATGTACTACTCCATATGCTTAGCAGGTAGTCCGATGAATATGTTAACCTTATAATTTCGCTTGTGAACGTTGAAACCCATGGGTTTTGCAGTTTCCTCGATTTTAGACATGATTTCATTAGCAGGACACAGTGAAGCAAAACTTGTTTCCCTCCTTACAAAACCCTGTTTATGTAGTAATATCATAACAGATTAGCAATACTTTTGAGCTTGCTGTGAAAAAAATTGTGAGAGATAATCTGAGATCAGTTCTGAAAAATATTTTTCTAGACTGAAACTATATGTTTCTTCGATAACACCAAAGGCATTCATAGATTCAGGTTTTTCTTTCTTTTCTGTAACAAGATGTTCCTGAAAACATATAAATAGAATATAAGAATGCATTGAATAAAAAACTGACTATCAAAAAGAGAACAAAAAGTGAAGAGATAACCTTAGATTCATTAAAGACAGCATCAACGTCATCAAGGCTCACATCCTCGTCCTGCTCAAAATGAGGTGGTTTATACCCTTCATGAAGCCATTAATATTCTAAGAATTTCAAGAAAAGTAATTCTCTGAATTAACCAAGTATGATAGTTATATATATATTGATTATATTCAAAAATGTAAAACATAAATGAAGGAACTCACAGTGAGGGATCAAGAATTCTTGTTAACAAGTTTTTTTGTCACCAGATATGAAAACATTGTGCGCATCTATAGCACCTTTCATCTGAATAACAGTTGGATTTCTTACAAGTACAGTATGCCTCAAGGGACAAAGACCAATTATGAGCTAGTGCATATAAGTATTGAACTTACTCTCCTATACAAACTCATGAGGTTTGCTTTATCAAACGGTAAGTATCCTGTCATAAGTACGAAAAGGATAACCCCACATGACCATATGTCAAGCAGGCTGAGACGATATAAGTGACGACGTTAGAGCACCAATATACCTTTCTAATAACTGGATGGCCACCGAGCTCACTCACACCATCCACCACTTCTTCATTGGCCAACACAGTGCCAAGAGCAGGGCACCAATTGACCGAATACCTCAGCCAGAATAGAATATGCAAGTAGAAAGAACATGATGCAGTATAAACTATGAGGATACCTAGTGAATAACAATCTCTTAAATAAAAGATTATTGTGACGCTGATACTGCTATAGGCGCTTTCTTCGAAGCTGCAGAAAGGAGCATCTATTGTGTACCATTTGTAATCATCGTTCAGTTGTAGATATTTCACGGCCAGTCAAATTAGAAAGATCCATTGTGTCCAATTTCTCTGCATTTCCTTAATACTCTCACGCAGTGTAAAATCATCACAAATACATCAAGAAAGAAGGTCCTCATCGTGCAGTAATAATTTTTTGTGTTTAGCTTGGAGTACTGAATTGTATTATGGTGAGAATAAACCATTTACATATCTGAATGGCAAAATACCGATGTAATTCCGTAATAATCTTAGATCCTATAACGCCAACACAACCTAATTTAGCTATCAACAGCCACTCCAGTCGATCAACTCGAACAGTCCTATGACAAAGTTCGACAGGCACACACCCACCCCACCTCTCACCAGCAAAGCCAACCCCACCATTCCCAAGCACCTTCTAGTCCCTTAGTTTTTTTGTGTATTTTTGCATGATATGTATAATTCACAAAATAAGTGTCTATATCACTAATAGCTGGACAAAATGATCAAATGGAATCATATATAAATAAATACATATTCTTTATGGTAATAATGTTGCGTAACAAATTAATGAAAAATACGTTATTAATTGTTTAGAAATACCATATAGATCTACAACCGGAGATTAATGACTTTCCACAAAAAAGATAGACAAATGAGGCTTAAATCAAGCAAATAAATACAACTAAACACCTGCAAAGTTTATTATCTCAGAAACATGAAAGGATGTACATTCTCAATCAGAATGCGTGTCGTTGAACACTGTTCCGACTCATTTGGCGACGCGGATTTTTGAAAATTTATCAAAGCAATTCAACAATCATAAAAAAAACTTATACACCCATAATGTTAAGGTTCACAATATGTATATACCCATCTAAAACCCTTGTAAACAAGACAAAATAATACCACTATAACTTAGATAATCCATAAAAAGCATAAGAAAACCAATGCCATGGCCCCGTTCCCATTACCTCTACCCCCAAGAAGCGTTAATCACCTTTAAGTGGGCACTCACCTAAAATAATCGAATTTGTCAAAGAGTTCTTTATCCCGCTCCCAATATTGCCTTGACGCTTAGCTGGGCCCCGACCATGGATAGCATAATCCCCCGAACCAATCCACCTCGTCCTATCTGTAATTAAAATGGGGTGATCTCACTATACACATCACACGCCGTTACCTCTTCCCCTCTTAAAAGTCCCAGACTGCTCGCTGCTCTCACCCTTCGCACTAATAACCCCACTGCCGACCTCCAGCTAATGCTTACCTGATATACCGCAACATACCCAACACTGTCTTATTCCCAGCTCAAATGTTCTGCAGCACCTCCATACTAACACACTCAATCGCCCCAACTCTCCCTTAGAGCGACCTTCCACAATAACCTATCACTCAATACACAACACCACCCAACACCACCCAGCCCTCCCAAAAAAAACCCCACAGTGGAAACGCCCACAACTTCCCCACCTTACAAAACTCCCCCTCCCTTACACTCTCCCCCCCCAGCCCAAAAAAAAACCCAGCACATTCATGGTAATGATCCGCTCAGCCAGCCATCGCACCACAACCATGAAAACACCAACAACGAAGTCAACTCACTACAAAAAAGACCCACCCCCCGCACACCCCAACCAACCATCGCTACACACAAGGCAAAACAGCACCCCAAAAAAATGCACCAACCCGCATCACCCCCCCATAAGCACAATCCGCCACACAACAAAAAATAGAAATGCTCGTAGCACCCCCCCATGCCTCTTCTAGGGCACCTAGGACCCCAAAGGCAAGCACTCCCCACAAGGTTATCCCACCGTTCCGCGCCGCCTTACTAAGACCTCCAAAAAACTACCTCCCTAACCAACCAATGAAGTCACCCCAATCCCATCCAACACCAAATTCGCGCAATCTTAACTAACCACCCCACTCCCCCAGATCCCAGCCCACCCACCCCACCCCCAAAACGCCTGCCAACATACGCCCCCACCCCCCAACAATCGAATGAGGGAGCCCATACCACCAATCCTGATGACGACCCCTACCCACCAGGACCATCAAACCCCCACCCAAGGAACCACCAACTCGCCCCACACACCATAACACACACGACACACACATACACACCACCAGCTCACACACATCACACACACATCACACTACCCAACTACACACACACACACCAACCCACACAACACACCCACACACACACACACACACACAGCACCTTCCACTCACACACACACACCACACACACCACACACATGTGCACCAACATCTATAGACCCACATCCAAGCGATCAAGTCCGCCCCCCGAACCCAGCAGCCAACGACCCCCCCCCAACCACTCATTTAATATCATATATAATACTCCACAAATTACGCTCAAAAACAATAAAAATTCAAAAGATCCCAAAACGCTTTAAACACCCCCATCTCCCAAAGTACATAAAAGGCCAAACTAGCCCAAAAGGCCTAATAAACCACCCCCAAAAGGTCCCCTCTACCCGGAAAGCCCAAGAGACCACGCGAAAACTAACCCACCATAAAACCCATGCGCCCCGCACACCAATATGATGTTATCCCCGACTCCCCCCCTCACCACCACAACATTCTTGCCAAAACCAGAAGGACACAATATACCAATTCACCCCATAGAATCAAGCATCTCATATCCTCCATAATTAGTTGATATCTTATGCATATCAAAAATATAATCCAGAAGAAATATAAACCCAAAAATAAATCCTTCATTCATATCTTCAACCTTACCATGAAACAAAAAATTCTTATTTTTCTCATATACCTTTAGGTGAAAAAACCGAAAACTAATTCTAAAACCCATATAAAACAATGCTTGGCATGCTGTATTGTAATATAATATATCAATCATTATAAATTCGTGTCATTTCCACTACGGATGTTGCTAATATGATAAAGAAATTATTATCATCAATGATCAGGTAAAATAGTTAAAACGTAAATCAATACTTCATTTTTAGTTCGATTATATCATCTATCTCTGCAAAAGTTAATATTACGCAGCTGTTATTTTCTGTCTTCTATGCTTCCATTTTCTTTCCAGCAAGTCAAATTTATTTAAATAACACCTATTGCCAATTCTCAACTATTATTGAGATTGCCCATCAGAGTTTAACCTTCCTATAGTGGACCCTCCAACCCGTTTCCACCCACTCACCACCCTTTTCACTTATCATATGGTTATTCACTATATTTCTTTGTTTAGATCTTAGTACACTGAATTGACTATCTACTCTTAACCGTGTTTATAAAAAATTTTCTTAACATATGAATAGCTATAATGAATTGAGATAGCGCTTGATAAAATTTTCAAAATCCGACCGCCAATGATCGGAACAGTGTTCTAATTCACGCATTCTGAATGATAATGTACATCCTTTATGTTTCTGAGATAAAACACTTGAGGTGTTTAGTTCTATTAATGCAAGATTTAAGCTCATATGTCTATCTTTTTGTTAACTTAATCTCTTTGAAGATCTTATGGTATTTCTAAACAATTAATAACGTATTTTTCATTAATTTGTTACGCAACATTATTACCATAAAGAATATGTATTTATTTATATATGATTCCATTTGATCATTTTGTCCAGTTATTAGTGATATAGACACTAATATATGAATATCAATCTTCAAAAACACAAAAAACTAATGGACACAAGGTCATGTTACAAGTATGTGAATGCAAATCTGTATTTCTTAGCATGGCATTATACAGTACTGTTTATAAGAACTAATGATATTCATTTTAAGCTAATTAGTTGTGATGGCGAATAGATCTTAAGATATTACGGAATTACAACGGTATTCGCCATCAGATATGTAAATGGTCATAATCACCATAATACAAATCATACTCCACAGCTAAACACAAAAATAACTGCACATGCGGACCGTCTTCTTGGATAATTTTGGATGATTTTAACCTGGCGTAGCGTCGTATATAAGGAGGAAATGGCAGAGAAATTGGACACAATGGATCTTTCTAATTTGACTGGCCGTGAAATATCTACAACAGAACCGAAGTATTACAAATGGACACAATAGATCTTTCTGCAGCTTCTGAAGAAAGGCCTAGCATATCAGGTCACAATAATTTTTTCTTTAAGAATGTTATTCACAAGGTACTCAAAATATACTCATCATGTTTTTCTATGCACTATTCAGGCTGAGGTACTGGTCAATTGGTGCCCTGCTCTTGGCACTGTGTTGGCCAATGAAGAAGTGGTGGATGGTGTGAGTGAGCTCGGTGGCCATCCAGTTATTAGAAAGGTATATTGGTGCTCTAACGCCGTCACTATATCGAGTCTGCCAGCCTTGTCATCGACAACTAGTTAACGACGAGAAGCATGTGGGGTTATCCTTTTCGTACTTATGACAAGATACTTACCGTTTGATAAAGCAAACCTCATGAGTTTGTATAGGAGAGTAAGTTCAATACTTATATGCACATCTACATAATTGGTCTGTCCCTTGATGCATAATGTAACTTGTAAAAAATCCAACTGTTATTCAGATTGAAAAGGCTGACTATAGATGCGCACCATGGTTTTCATCTGGTGCAAAAAAACTGTTAACAAGAATTCTTGATCCCTCACTGTGAGTTCCTTCATTTATGTTTTACATTTTTGAATATAATCAAATATATATATAACTATCAACTTGGTTAATTCAGAGAATAACTATTCTTGAAATCTTAGAATATAATTGGTTCATGAAAGGGTATAAACCAACCAACATTTTGAGAGCATAGAAAAAACACAAGACAAAACACACCCTGAACAGAGGATGTGATCATTGAATGACAGTTGATCTGTCTTAATGAATCTAAGGTTTCCAAATCCTCTTTCACTTTTTATGTGTTCTCAACAATTTTTGATAGTCAGTTTTTTATTCAATGCATTCTTATATTCTATTTATATGTTTTCAGGAACATCTTGTTACAGAAAAGAAAGAAAAACCTGAATCTATGAATGCCTTTGAGCTGATATCGAGAACATATAGTTTCAGTCTTGAAAATATTTTTCACAACTATCTCACATTATATCTCACAATTTTTTTCACAGCAAGCTCGAAAGTATTGCTAATCTGTTATGATATTACTACATAACAGGGTTTTGTAAGGAGGGAAACAAGTTTTGCTTCACTGTGTCCTGCTAATGAAATCATGTCTAAAATCGAGGAAACTGCAAAACCCATGGGTTTCAACGTTCACAAGCGAAATTATAAGGTGAAATATTCATTCGACTAACATGCTAGCATATGGAGTTTACATATTGCGGTCCTATAGTCCTAATATTATTTACATCTTGTCAATACCTACAGATGAAGTTACAAGGTGACAAAACAGGAAGAAACAGCGACCTTGCCGTGGCTACGGAGGTAATGATCTGATTTGTGGGAAAGTTGATTCATATAAGTTTTGGGTGTTTAAGGTTTAGTAACCAAATATTTGGTCAGGTTTTTGAAGTGGCCTTATCGCCACATATGGTGGAACTCATGAAAACTGGTGGCGACACACTGGAATTTCACAAGGTAAGTATTAGACTAAACATTCTCTGGGGGGGGTTAGTCTTATAGTCTCCTAGAAAAAACATCTACGTAATGAAAAAAAAAAAACTGGCAGGTGACAAAACAAAATTATTATGTTAAATATGACTTGATATACAGGTGTATTTTGTTCTTGTGCTTTTAATGGAAGTAAGCGGCTGATGTTTGTTCTTAGCTCGACGTGTCGTCTGGTGTTTATTCTATCCCATTGGTTGTCTCGTGGTGGATCAAAACTATAGATGGCATCAAAGGATTTGGAAATAATTACTTGAAGGTATCTGTTGTTTTTTGTTTTTTTTTATAGTTGACATTTACAATCTTAATGAGAACAAACAAAGCGATAGATGATAGAACCACAAAAAAAACACTAAAATCTACGCAAATGGGTTTCGCATGGTATAATGCTTTAGTCTGTGTTATTGCACATTGTCGATGATGCCTCTTCCGTTCTTTTGTTTTAACGAGGAAAATATATTGTTATAAAAGGTGAATAATCTCAGTCGTCACATGTCAATATATTCACACACCAAAATGAATTGAAGATATGTTTAGAAAACATACCATGTACTGTTTGTAATATATTTGAGCATTGCAGTGAGAGTAAATTAAATTTAAAAAGCATATGTTGTTGTGGCGTTTACGTTGGCCATGTTATTTTGCAATCTTTTTGCTTACATGATTTAATTCGTGCTTATTGTAGAACTGCGTGGTTGATATTAAAAACCAGAATAGCCTGTCGTCAAAAGATATGTATAAGCTGTGTATTGCGTGCTCTACAGGGTCGTTTGAATTGCTTATCGAAAAACGCTTATAAAAAAATTGTATTTATCATAGAATATGGCAGTCAGCGGGTATCCACATAGAGAGTTAACTTTGACAGAGTACTACACATAACAAGTTTTAAAATAAAGATGCTAAAGTGTTATCATGTATTATTTTTTAGTATAGGGGCTAACTTTTGCAACATGTTATAAGGACATTGGTATCTAAACCGGGTGGATCTCATACTTATGAAAGTATTATTTGACCATTCGAAAACTTGAGTCACAAAAACCATGAGTTTATTGATCAGCATTGTGGTGAATTGCATAAGGTTACATGGATTCCTAACCCGTAACCAAAGGATACCAAGAAGGGGTTCAATATATATAAACATTTAGTTTAAACACATTTCAATAATACAATTCCGAGTGTTATGTTTAAGTTTGATTTATCTTAACTACCTTATTAAAACAATATTCACAAAACAAGCCTCCCTATCGGGCGTAATGGTTGCCATGTTTGTTACTACCTCCGTCCCACATTAAGTGTCCACTTGACTTTTTCAAAGTCTTTTTTCTTCAACTTTGACTCTAACGATTTCTTCTTACGTTAATGATACATGATGCAAGATATATATATGGATATGAGTTTTTAATATAATTTTCGTTGGTAGAATTTTCGTTCAATATGAAATAACACAAACAATAAATATTTAGGTCAAAGTAAATAAAAAAGACCTTAAAAGATTCCATTGTGGACGACGTAATAGGGACAAGCGGGCGTACAAACATTGGTATCAGGGGAATTAAACATTATAACTACACCAACAGTAAAACCCGTGTTCAAATTTACAATGCCACATTACTCCTCGCTACAGTCCATACACTATCAAAGGCTGGTTTAATTCTATCTTTTAACCGAATAAATCTACTAACCACAGACCCACTATATGGTCAAACTGGTCAAGGAAATAAACCTAAAAAAGGAAAGAAGATTAATTATAGTTTTACACAAACACGTCCAACCAAAAAAACTGAACGCTACACTTTCCTCACGCACAAAATTATGAACGGGAACCCGCCCGTTGGGCGGGGTTTATGTTACTAGTCTGCTTTATCAAATCATACTCTATATATATGAAACAGCTTTATCCCACTACTCCGTCTCATAGTAAACACACACACACACACACACGACATACCACACACACACGACACACAACACTGCCGCAATCACACACTACACACTACACACACACAAACTCATCACACACAGACGACACATTCCGCCAAATAGCCAACCCCCCCCTCCCCCCCCCCCACACACACAAACACCACACTCCACCCCCAACACCCCTAACAACCATCCCCCCCCCAGTAACCTCACTCCCCCACCCGGCTAGCATCACACCCCAACACCCACTATTATACCCCAGCCAAGCTCACCCCTAAATATACCAACCCCCTATAAAAGCAAACCACACCACTTGCATACCAAGTGAAAACAGCGACACCCAACCCCACCCACAAAATACCACCCGTGATCACCCCCCGACACACTCACCCTCTAAGCACACTCAAAAAATCACACTAACCACCCCCCAAAAAAGAAACACCCAGAATCCGAAAGGCTACACTCACACCTACCATCGACCAATACGTGCGTCACGCCAACGACAAAATCAGGCACGGCATACCGCCCTAAGCCCCACCCACCCATCGTGGCCCGAGCAGCCCACGTCCCCTACACCCAGACACCAACAATCCCCACCAATCCATGTAATCGCAAGCGCGCCCTACCCCCCACCCAGCACGCACACCCCCAGACCCTAAACAACTAAAAAACAGAAAACTTCAACGTCCGAGCCATAAAGTTGAAACTCCCCACAAGACAAAAAACTACTCCTTCCTTACCTTAAAAACAAAAATGTTCCAATAAAAAACCTACCAAACAACCAAGAAAGAATGTCCAAGTAGAATCGATGCCACCCCCTCCCGCCGCATCACCATCCCAACTAATGAGCACACATCACAACCACCCACCACCCACCCCACACATGACACCAACCTACCCGTGGCATACTTCCCCTACAATGACCACTTCCAACAATCCTCAGATTGAAAACCAGTAACATTCACGAAGGTCCTGTGTTGATCAAGCCCCACCTAACAAATTCAACATATCGAGCAACTCATTACTAACATCGCTTCAATTGTCACTTTTAAAATCCAACGAACCAAAGGTTCTGAGATTATTCTAAAACTTCTATAGTCCAAGTCAAGGTACAAACCGTGACTACGGCCTATCTTGCCATCCCCCCTGTCTTTTATGATTCAAACAAGAACTCTAACTCTTACTCTCTGGCTCAATACCCAGGTCAAATCCTCAAAATTCCCATACAATGGTCCAAGGCCGTTTTTTACAAAACAGTGTGGAACCTTGGGCATCTCTTGAATATACTCAAGAAACCGAGGGAACCAT
Organism: Tanacetum coccineum; assembly: GCA_026074375.1. Classification (NCBI taxonomy): domain Eukaryota; kingdom Viridiplantae; phylum Streptophyta; class Magnoliopsida; order Asterales; family Asteraceae; genus Tanacetum; species Tanacetum coccineum. The sequence continues at coordinate 21,067 of BQNB010008653.1, forward strand.
AGTACACCGAATCTTCCCACTCGCTAGGACGAAGCATTCGATATGACTTCATACAAGGCGCTCGGAGAGGCCATTGGTAAGCCCGCGACCATTCCCAGTCAAAGCGGTTCCGCTGAGTTCCGTCGAATCCCAAATCAAATTCTCACGTCAAGATAACTAAGCCCCCAACATGAAGCAACAGCCCCTCGCCACCAAAAAGCAGCGCCAGGACAACCCACGCTGCTGCGGAGCCCACGTGGGGACGCCCTCTCCCTGAGCTCATTGTCCATGCTCCACATATGTTACTAGATGTAGTATGTCAAAGAAAAATACAAACTTCATATTTCTTTGTCCAAAGAATACGAATTGTATCCAGAGCTATACCCAACCTGCAAAGTCTTCCAGTAATGCATGATGTTTTTAACTCGTCTTTATCAATACGTCATGGAAACATATCCTCATCTTGACAATGACACCTATGACATTGTTGAACGAGTCATGCGTCCACTTGCTCTAAGACAAACCCATCGACCCCGAAGTGATCGTGGAAAAGCCTGTCACTGGCCGTCTCTTCAACCTCCGCCCATCATAAACTTGGATCTTTGTCTCACCAAGGAGATGATGATGAGGCATCTCGTGCTAGTACTCTATCTCCTACCACCTATCTTAACTCTCTTCATCCACTCAACTACCAAAACCACCATATGCCTTCCTCTTCTAAGCAAACCGATGAAACTCTCTTTGCACGACAAACCACCTTGCTCAACCAAACGTAACGAATGCATTAGGAGATGCATGGAGGGTTTAAGTCATTTGGAAAAACATTAAAAGGAGGTGGTTTTAGCGAAGAAGAAAATTAAAGACATAGGAAAGAAATTAGCTAGATAACTAAATGTGGTTTAAGACAATTTTTAACTTAATTATTGTATTTAGAAACAAATTACGTGGGGATTATCCGATTTTATTCAAAATGACTTGGTTTATGTAGTTAAGCTTTAGATGCTTATTTGCAATGATATTATAAAACCTAGGATGTTTTATTTAAAACAACTACTTATGCTAACTTGGTTTCATGATTTGAATGTGTTTATTACAAAATGATATGATTATAAATGTGCTCATATAAAAACTCAATAGGGCATGCAGCCACTAAACCCCAAACATTAAAACTCTCATAAAAAAATTATGAGAAAAATCATTTTTTTGTGAAAAATGGAAACCAGCTTTTTCTGTGAAAAATGGAACCAACAGTGGGCGGCCCCCTTAATTTTAAGGGGACCGCCCCCTATTTAAGGGGACCGCCCATAGTTTTCACGGGTAAAACAGTATTTTTTCTGCTTTTTGCCCTCTTTTACCTAGTATCAGCTATATTTGCCCAGAATGCTTGAACAAAATTTGGAATACCCTAAACTTATTCAAATTCATTCCATTTTCAAACAAATCTCTTCCCATAAATTCCCTCCAAATGCATATCACTAATTCACCATCTCTCTCATTCATCATCAACCACCATAAACCTCCATGGCCTCCACTAGAGCCTCTATTTCCAAAGTCTCCAAGAGACCAAAAATCAACATCATTCCACCAAAACAATTGTTTGTGGATTTAACCCAAGATGACACAAAAACTCCATCACCCAAACTTCCAATTTCATCACCTAGTGCTCCTAATGCACCCTCCAAAACACCATCAACTAAAGATACTTCTTCATCTTCAATTGACTACATACCCAAATCACCAACCTCATCAACATCACTTTTACCAAATGGTTACTTGAACCCACCAACATCTCCTCCTCCAAGAGTTTCTCCACCACCTCCAACTCAAGAAAATGCATCAATGGACATCACTCTCACTCTTTCCCTAATTACCCCACTTGATGTCCAATTTGATACTCCATCACCTTCACCACCTATCATTGAGCATCCTATTCCTTGGAATTTACTTGAAGCACATGGTAACTCATGCCTTTGTTGTATCCACAACCGAACCCTCATCTTTGGGTTAAGAGATGAACTTCAATATATGTTTTCATATATTGAACATATGCTCTCACAACCACCAATCATCATCACACCACCTCCACCATCCTCCCCAAACTAAACATACTCTATGTTTAGTCTCTCAAATAATTGATCATCCACCATTTTGCAAGCAAGTCCTATGAAGCTTTACTAGTTATAGGACTTTTTGTAGTTTTAATTTCATGTGTGTTAGCATGTAATTTTCCTTATGTATGCATGAATGTGTTTCACACACTATTTTAATTTTAATGAATGATCATTGTTGGTTGTATGCCATATTTTTCTTCCTTGCTACATGTTAGAAATATTTGTATTATTCTAACTTGTTTTTGTAGCTAAGAAACCATAGCTCGATTCCTTGGTGCCCTCGAACGAGGGGGAGCACACATCAAGGGGGAGCATTTATTCCGTCGATTTTACTAGCAATCCTCGACGATGCCTTTTTGATTCTACAAAAAGGGGGAGAAATGACATGAAACTCACTAAATACTTGTTTAAAAATAATTTTACATTTAATGAGTTTAAATTTTGTAATCATCAAAAAGGGGGAGATTGTTGATAAAATATAATGCCTAAAAACATTAATAATATTTTTTCACATCTTTACGTTTTGATAATCACAAAATATAAAAACGTTCAACGTAAAATTAAACGTAAACAAGTAATTAGTAGTAAATCTTCATTTCGACACATTAATCACTTAAAGGTATGAATAAACAATTGCTTAATGCATTTTATGATCAAAGGAAATTTTTATTCAACCTCAAACTTTTATAAAATGTTGTAAACATTTTTATAAACATCACAAAACATTTTCTACATTTAAAAGAAATGTTTTATTCAAAATAAACATTTTGAATTTCAAATTTTCAAACCTAAAACGGCTAGAAAAAGTCCAGTAAACACCTCCCCTGAAAAGGACATTGTTGGGAATTATGTTGTCCTAACTTAGTACCGTTAGTAATAATAGTTAGTACCGATATTTATAATTAGTACTGACAGTACAAAGTGTTAAGTACTGATCAGATTGTTAGTACTGTTAGTAGAAATTAGTTAGTACCGTTTAAGAGATATATATGAGAAATTCTAGGAAACGATATGTATTATCTTTTACGCGTTTTGTAAGCCTCTTAGGGTTTATCCTTGGTTTATAAAAGGATCCCTCATGGCATAGTAAGAGATACGAGTTCAATATACATCTCATACAATCATATCTCATAGTTAGTAATCTGTAATCACTCAAAGCAGATTAATAGAAATTATTATTTTGTTTTTCATTGTTCTTCTTAGTACTTGTGTTAAGATTCCGCATTAGCATAAAGTATTCATAGTCAGTGTTTCTATATAGTTAAACTGTATTTATACAGGTTGGCTATCACCCTTAGTAGGTTGCAAAGATCTATTCAGTTAGGGACTCTCAAGTGGTATCAGAGCCTGTGAGAAACTCTGAGTAAGAAGAACAAAAACAAGCCATAAACCCCTATCTTACAAAGCAATTCAATGGCTAGATCACAAGATGATATTCCACCACCACCACCACCACCACCATCACAAACACCAACACAAGAAACTCCTCACGCTGTTTCAACCATCAAACTTCCTATTCTCAAAAAGGGAGAATATGACATATGGGCCATGAAAATAGAACATTATTTGGCCCATACAGACTATCCTATCTGGGAAGTTATTCAAAGAGGAAATGGTCCCGTGAGTGTCTCAACTGATATAAATGGTTTAATCAAGGTTCTGCCTCCTAAGACTGCAGAAGAAACTTTAGCAAGAGAAAGAGAAAGGAAAGCAAGGACTACCTTGCTTATGGCTCTTCCAGAAGATCATTTAGCAAGATTTCACAATATATCTGATGTTAAAGATCGTTAAATTAAAAAGCGGTAAAACTATTCAGCCCCCCTTCTAGTTTTCCACAATTGGTATCAAGCCACACTTAACAAGCATGTTTAAAATAAATGGATTTTAAAACTTGAATCGATCTATGGAATCGGAAAATATTTAGAAGGCAATCTAATGCAAAGACCACCACTATTTGAAAGTGATGGCTTTTATTTATTAGAAAAATAGATTCGAAACTTATGTGAAATCAAAAGATCAGATCTCTTTGGCATGTTTATTACCGATGGTGATTTTTCCTCCTAACTAATTTAAATGCCCGAAAGCTAAAAAGGATGAAATTGTAATCTTTTCAAAACAAAATGATTATCTAAAAAGAAACTTGCTAAAAAATAAAAATAATGAAGCCGAAATGGTAATATATAATCTTTACCTCGTAAAGAATAAAAGATTTTGATGGTGTCAAACCGCAAAATAAATTTGGATACTTTGTTAAACACTCCATCAGGTAATAATCAAGTTATTAAAGCAAACAAAATAGGTCTTCTTGTCAAGCAATAGAAACAATTAATGAAAATTCCGGAAGATGAATCAATAGATAAATTGCATATTGCTAAAATTTATACAATATTATTAAAATCTAAAAGCACTTGATGAAGTTTTCTATCAAGAAATTGTGTTAGAAAATTCTGTAGGCATTGCATCCTAAATGCGCGCAAGAGTCCACGCAATTGAAGAATAAAAAGAATCTAACAACTCTTTCACTTTGACGAACTTATTGAAACTTAAAAGTCTATAAAAGAAGTAATTCAAGAAAGACACCTGAAATCTCAAAAGCAAAAGAGAACAAAGAAGATCTATGCCTTAAAAAGCTAGAAAGGAATCTAGTGATGAAGATACTTCAACCTCCGATAGTGAAGATGAAGAATACGTCATGGCCGTAAGAAACTTCAAGAAATTCTTCAAAAGACAAGGACGATTCGTAAGACAACCATATGAAGAAAGAAAATCATCCTCAAAGAAATAACGATGCACAAAATAGGAAAAAGCTAATAGAAAATGATTTAAGTGCGGAGATCCACATCATTCATCGTAGAATGTCCGAACAATTAAAATATCAAAACCAAAAGGCAATCGTAGAGATCATGGAGAGATAGCTACGATGAAGAAGAGAGAAAACAAAAGGACGAAAAATGTCTTATGGCTAAAGATTCAAATGAGGTACTTTCCGAAACTAAATACTTTAGTGATGACCAATCATTACTAGAAGTAAATGACTTAGATAATGAATATAGTAGACTATACAAATTAGAACTAAAAGTCATGGCTAAAAATAAAACTCTAAAACAAGCTAAAATAGAATTAGAAAATGAAGTACTAGAACTAAAAGATAAATTATCTAGGTTGGAAAAAGGTAAGGAAGTAATTGAAGAATGTAAATTATGTCAAGAACTTAAGCTTAAAAATGAGAACCTTAGAAATGAAATATCTAGGATAAATCAATTTAATAATAGTAGTCACTCACTTAAGAAAAATAATAAGTTCTTAAAAGACTTCAAGAGATAAATCCGGATTAGGTTTTAATTTTACCAAAGGATCACCTAGCGAAACCAAACAAGTAAAGTTTGTAAAAGCTCAAGAAGTCGAGTCAAAAGAAAAATTGATAGAATCAAATCCAAAATTTATACTTATAAATAATACCAAAATTCCCATTGTAAGTGATGATGAGGTAAAACATTTTTACAAACCTTCTTTAAAACCCGGAGTCGGATTTACTAAACCTACAATGAGGTCTAAAACACCTCCTTCGAGAAGAAAGGAAAATTCTCATCCTCGTTCCAAAACACCTCAACCTAGGAGAGACCAAGGTAGACCAAATTACTCTAACACTAGTCACAAAATGTGGAATCATCCACATCAACCAAACTTTTCTCAATGTGGAAGATGTTCACTGTGCATGTGTTCAAACCAAATGCAAAACATGTTCGGAAACAATAACTTCGGACCCATGAAACGATGGGGACTAAATGACTAAATCATCTTATCTTCCGAGGTTAATCATCCACATACACTCTTTATCTTCGGATTAAGAAATTCATGATAAGGTTCCCATGAGCCTTTATCGTCTACATTGTGAAGACATTAATGAAGATTATTCTAAAGTCTAAGGTACGTTTCACTTTTCATATTCGTAAAGTATAGACTATAAGTAAATGTCCATGTGTTACTATGTTGATGTAGTATAATTAGTTCTTAGAAAATAGTGTAAGTCTCAAGAAATACCATTTTGATCGGTTTTACACGTTTGAAGAGATTAGTTCATTATGAACTATTCTTTCGCCGTATATATTTTAGTCATGACAAAAATGGAAATCTATTATGACCACATAGCAAACTCAGTTGACGAAATAAGAAGGCAAGCTAGTGGTTAACAATTAACATAGAAGTAGGATTAGTCGCGCTAAGATCATAGACACACTATGGATGAAACAAACTATCTTTGACTCCAACGATCGTCTCGAATCCATGTCAACCATCATCTACGTCTATCAAAATCAACTTGTTGATATTCTCAACTACCTCTGCTAATTCATTATTTTCACTATCCATCTCGGTCTCAAATCGAATTTAAACTAGTTTACTTATCAAAGAAATTAATCCTTCCTACTTGCAAGAAAAATCATCTCTACTCTAAATCACGACCTAAAAATGACACTCTTGATTACCTCTGTCCTAAATAGTCAAAGAAACATTTTAAATTAAACCAAAAGGTCTTAATTAAACATTGTCCAATATTCATTCTCCACAAAAACTGCCAAAAATCAAAGATTTTTTTTTTCTCAGAGGGCGGCCCCCTTAAAATTAAGGGACCGTCGTGTAATTAGGTTGGCCCCCTTAAGTAAAATTAAGGGACCTGCTACTGAAAAAAATTAAACACCCATTTCAGATGATTTTTTTTACCCAAACACCATTTCACTCTTCCCTTTCTTCCTCTGCCCATTGTGACGAAAACCCAACTCTATTACCATCAAAACCAAAACTTCAAATCATCCAATTAACCAAAATTCGCAAGGGGTAATCACTAACAAATCAATCAACAACGTCTATTGTAAGTTTTCATCATTCTTTTCATTTGATTTCATTCAATTTTGCTCTCAATCAAAATTGGGTGTTCTTCATCATTCTCATACTTTTCATTTTGGTCTATGATTTCCATAACTATAATGATACCCGTAGTCATAGGAACACTACATTCTTGATATGATTGAATCAAAACACTAATTGAGTCACAAAAATTATTTTTTTTGGTTCGAAATTTTCATACATATTTTTTTCTAATCTTAAAACAAAGTTTATACATTGTTGATTCATGCCAAAAACATGGTAAAACAACATTACTATTGTCATCAAAACGACATTCCTAAATGTATACTGTTCGAATCAATTAGAAAATGTGTATCAAAATAAAGTGGTGATTGGTTAGTTTCATTAGGATCATCTTTAGAGTCGAAATAACCATCACCATAGTTGTTGTCACTTTGTGTAAACACTAAACTAGCTAGTATAAGTCAACAAGAATATATAAATTACCATATATATGTGATATATTTTCACGATTAGTATGAAATAAAGGGGCTTTTGGTCAATCCTTTAAAAAACAAAACAATTTTTGAATAAAAACAAACACCACTAAACTTTATCAATAAAAATAATAAACTTAAATACTTGTCAACATGATATATACTTAACATATAGTTTTTTTTACAAACTCAAACAAGTTTCATATTTAATAAGAGGTGTGTTTGGTTTAAGGACTTGATGTTGAAATAATAAAACAATTATATATTTCGACGATCCAGATAATCAAATAAATAAAGAAACATATGGATCACTTACTTAGGGAATTATTTTTAGTGTCGAATTAATCCTTGTACCAAGCATTTGTCATTTTACAAAAACTTAATCCATTTTCCCTTTTTTACTGTTGTATAAACATTTTAATGTGTTTGATAAATTATTTGGTGAACAAAATGCCAAGAGCCACTTACCCAGCGATTATATCCCTTAACTAAATTCACAAACCCAAAAAAGTATCCAAAATCCCTGCGAACCTCCTACCATTGCCAAATGTCTACAAATCCATAAAAATCAAAACATTCACAAAGGTCGTGTGTTGATCAAGCCCTATTACAAATTCCAAGAAAAAAAAAACAACATCGATCGTTCTCCTTCACAAACATACGCTTCGATTGTCTCTTTAAAATCAACAAACATTTGTTCCAGAGATTTAATCCTAGACTATCTATAGTCAAGATCACGTAATAAACCGATGAATATGCAATCACTTTGTCCATCACTTTTATGATTCACATGAAATTCATAACTCTCACTCTTGCTCAATACCGGTCAAATCCTCAAAATTCCTTACCAAAAACGGCAAGCCGTTTTTTCACCACGATGGGACCTTCCCATCTCTTGAATATTCTCAAGAAACCGAGGACCATACTCCCACCTGACCATTCCTACTCCCGACGCTATTCTCTACTTTTTTGAACTTGAATGTGTCATGTATACCGTACCATTAAGAGTCAAACCGCACCTTACTCCAAATCAATCCCCACTAAAGAACTATAACTAAGCCCCTGCATGAAGTATGGAAATAACCCATTCGAGAATAGAATGTTTCGACTCAGGGGACATAGGACCATCTCCCCGCTGTCTTGCTCACATGTTTTGTAATATGTTTTAGCCGAGGGAACAATACAATCTGCTACATTCTTTGTCAAAAGAATCGAATGTGCTATGAGCCAATCCAACCGCCAAATCTTCCATATGCATAATTCTTGACTCGTCTTTATCGTATATCATGGAAGCATAACCTTTATCTAACAATGGTATTTATGCTAGTTTGAACGAGTCATCGTCCTCTTTGCCTTAAACAAACTCGACGACCTCGAAGTGATCGTGGCTAAAGGCACCCCATTTCTGTCTCTTCTTGCATCTTCTCAGTCACATCAGCACGAATCTCATCAACTGACGATGGATGGATGATATGTCAAAACTTCTCGGCAAGTACTCTCCATCTCCTACCATCCTATCTCCACTCGCTTGATCCTCTCACTACCAAAACTACCAAACTACCAAATGCCTTTCGCCTCCGACCGAACCATAAACTCACTTTTTGAACATCAAACCGACATTGGTCAACCAACACAACAAATGCAGAAGGAGATGCCAAGGTTCGAAATCCCCATTTAGAAAGGCACTAAAAGGAGTCCTTTAGCAAGAAGAAGAAAATGAAGACAGAGGAATGAAGTGAGCTTGCGGCTAAGCTTAGTTTGAAACAATTTGCTAACTAATTAAGTTGTATGTTATTAAGAACTTTGTGGTGATCATACTAATTTAATCCAGAAAGACTATTGTTGGTATCTTTTAGTGTACTTTTTGCTACATGATACCTAAACCTTTGGTTGGTTTTATTAAATCAGTTAGCATCCACTTTTGGTTTCATGATTCAATGTGTTTATTATATGTTATATGATTAAATGTGCTTATAAAAACTCTATAGGGCTTGCTGCAAATAAACCACCAAAATAAAAATACCCTCATAAAAAATTCTGAGAAAAATCGATTTTCTGTGAAAAATGGAACCAGCAGTGGGCGGCCCCCTTAATTCATCAAGGTCGGGCCCCTTAATTTTAAGGGGACCGCCCATAGATTTTCACGGGTAAAACCGTATTTTTTTTGCTTTTTGCCCTCTTTTACCTTGTATCAGCTATATTTGCCCAGAATGCTCAAACAAAATTTGGAATATCCTAAACTTATTCAAATTCATTCCATTTTCAAACAAATCTCTTCTTATAAATTCCCTCCAAATGCATATCACCAATTCACCATCTCCCTTATTCATCATCAACCACCATAAACCTCCATGGCCTCCACTAGAGCCTCTATTTACAAAGTCACCAAGAGACTAAAAATCAACAACATTCCACTAAAAAAATTGTTTGTGGATTTAACCCAAGATGACACAAAAACTCCATCATCCAAACTTCTAATTTCATCACCTAGTGCTCCTAATGCACCCTCCAAAACAACACCATTAAAACCAAAGACACTTCTTCATCCTTCAATTGATACATAACACCAAATCACCAACGCCATCATTAACATCACTTCACCAATGGTTACTTAAACCCACCAAAATACTCCTCCTCCAAGGCTTCTCGCACCAAATCCACACTCCAACTTAAGAAATGCCCTCAATGGCCATCACTCTCACACTTCCCTAATTTACCCTCACTGATGTCCCAATTTGATACTCCATCACCTTCACCACTTATCATTGAGCATCCTATTCCTTGGAATTTACTTGAAGCTCATGGTAACTCGTGCCTTTGTTGTATCCACAACTGAACCTTCATCTTTGGGTTAAGAGATGAACTTCAATATATTGAATCACATAATGAACATATGCGCATTCACAACCACCAATCATCATCCAACACCATCCTCCACCATTCTCCCCAACTAACATACTCTATGTTAGTCCCTCTCAAATAAATGATCATCCACCATTTTATCAAGCAAGTCCCTATGAACTTTAATTATTAACGGACTTATTGCAGTTTTAATTTCATGTATTAGCATGATTAATTCTTCTAGTATACATGAGTTGTTTCACACAACTATTTAATTTAATGAATATCAATATTGTATCCATAATTTTTCTTCCTTGCTACATGTTAGAAATATTTGTATTGTTCTAAACCCATTTTAGCCAAGAAACCATAGCTCAAACCTTTGTGACTGAACGAGGGGAGCATACAGCAAGGGGAGCACTTATTCTGTCTATTTTTACTAGCAATCCACGACAAATGCCTTTTTTTTCTACAAAAAAGGGGGAGAATGGCATTAAACTCACTAAATACTTGTTTAAAATATAATTTTACATTTATGAGTTAAATTTTGTAAATCATCAAAAAGGGGGAGATTGTTATAGAAATATTATTGCCTAAAACATTATTAATACTTTTCCATCTTTACGTTTTGATAATCACAAAATATAACAACTTCAACTATAATTAAAGATGAGGTGGATGTTTAATACTAAACAATAATTAGGAGTAAATTCGCATTTCAACATTTACATAACTTAAAGGTATGAATAAATAAATGCTTAATGCATTTTATGATCAAAGGAAATTTTTATTCAACCTTAAACTTTTATAAAATATTGTAAACATTTTTATAAACATCACAAAACATTTTTCTACATTTAAAAGAAATGTTTTATTCAAAATAAACATTTTGAATTTCAAAATTTTGAACCTAAAATGGCTAGAAAAAGTCCAGTAAACACCTCCCCTGAATAGGACAAAAGGGGAGCGTCTGAAAATGGGCGGCCCCCTTAATAATAAGGGGGCCGACACCCTATTTAAGGGGACCGGCCATAAACCCCGCTCCTCCAGCTTGTCCTATAAATACTGGACTATTCCCCCAACATTTTTCTCACCTTTTGCACTCATTCTTTCTGTTCTAAAATAGCCTACACATCTCTCTAAATCCTTTGATCATTTAATCATAAAGCTTTGTTTCTAAGTGATCCAAGCTCAATTCCTCAAGTGCAAGAGAAGAATACTTCCATCATCAAGTGAAGAAATATTACACCTTAGTGTGCATACAATCTTGTTGCATTCATATCACATATTTGTAAATCAATTGTATATCTTGTAAGTTGTGTGTTGTAGCTAGATCTTGACGATCTTTGTAAGTATAGTTAGATCGTGGTGATTTTAACAAGTAGTGTTAGATAGTTGTGATATAAGTAGTGTAGTGAAGTGAAGTCTTGAAGTTGTGAAGAAGTTGTGAAGTTGTGAAGTTGTGAAGAAGGTGTGATGTTGTGAAGAAGTTTTGAAGTTGTGAAGGAGTGAACAAGTCGTGAAGTTGTGTTGTGATAAGATTGGTTCTAGCTAAGGTTAGAACTCGACATTTAGCTTTGTGTCGTAAATCCGTGTAAGCAACATTGTGTACGGTTTTCTCCCCATAAGGGAGCTTGTTGACATAGTGAGTAGGGCGAAGAGGTGCTTCGTTACCGAACCACTATAAATCCTCGCGTTGTGGTTTGATTGTTCTTACTCTTATCTCTTATCTTACTTTATCATTTCATATACTTATACTGTTCATATTGTGCAAGCATTGAATTCACAAAAAGTCGAATCTAAGTTTTACAAACATACATAAACGTTAAATTAAAAAGCGTTAAAACTATTCAACCCCCCTTCTAGTTTTCCACATACTTGACCTATTTGATATTCGTTTGACATTCCTTTGATTTGCTATCTGAAATCGTGACTCGTGTGATATTGACAATCCGTTTGAATCGATATTCGTTTGTAATTATCTGTTGGTTCTTGTTTGAAATATGCTACTAGATTCGTTTCCATATTGGGATTATTTGAAACTTTTTCACTTATATCTTTTCTTTAATCTTACCCGAGCTATTTGTATCTAGTCATGGAGGTACCATGACCATATCATTGATGCACCAATGGCATGACACTATCTGTGGCGGTGTGATTAGTCCACGGTGTTTCCTTTTGTATGTGCACTTATTATGATTTGATTATATATGTTCGTACCCTCGCCATAGTGCTTGTGTACACGGATATAATTTTGTTTTGCAAGGAGCGTATAGATGCATCCTAGGTACTTTGTTCCATTCAGTTTAGGTGAATAGTTGTGTGTGTGCAATACATCCCATATCACATTTGGTACAACAAGAGTTGCTTGCCTGTGTACATTTGATTATGATTATCTGATTATTTGTTTAGTGTCTATTCATGTATCATGTTTAGACATTTGTTTGGGCTCATGGGCATTCCTTGATTACTCTTATCCTATTCATTGTTCTATATATCGTTTGGCATTTGTTTGACAGGATCTCGATATTCATTTTGTTCATCCCTTCGTTTTATTTTCGTTATTATTATTATATCTGTTCACTAAGCGTTAGCTCAGCCGCGTTTTCTTTTCCTGCGGCAGGTGTTACGCGGGAAGCTGGGAAATGAGTGTTGAGAGTAGGAGCTTTTAGAGGACCCACCTTTAGAAGAACCCTTTTGATTTGGATTTATGTTTTAAGACCTTTTCTTCTGAAAATTTCTTTCATTTGACTTTGTTGGAGTTTAATACTGTTGGAAGTCATTTTACTTTATGACTTGGTATTTTGATTAATAAAGTCTTCTGCTTGCTTTTATATATGTTCTGATATGACACCAAAATGTAATGCTTTGTCTCTTTATCGGAGCGGGGTGTTACAATTATGGTATCAGAGCCAGGTTGATCCATGTAGAACCTAGGTTATGACTTGTGAGGATTGGGTAGACATTAGGCTTCCTTTTGATATGGTTGCTTAATTTCGTATTTTGATCTTAACTCTAAATTATCTTTGCTATTTCATTTATTGATTTCTAAGATGGTCGGCACACGTCAATCTACCCTCGAATTTTCGGGTCCTACTTTTTAGGCGGCTAACTCTTCAGGTACCGTTTTGGGAACTCTCTTCTTGAATGATCGTACTGTTTTATCTTATTTGATACGGGTGCAACACATTCTGTGATTTATGTTTCAATTGCTAAGAACCTTAACATCTTCCCTACGCAACTTAATTATACTTTATCGATATCTACGCCTATGATAAGTCTGACCACGAATATCAAAAATGTCCGCTTCATTTTGATGATAAGATTCGTTTTGCAAAATTTCTTTCCTTAGAAATGAGTGACTTCGATATTAGTCTTGGTATAAATCGGTTGACTGTTCATCGCGCCCCTATCGTTTGTCATACCAAATTCTGTCATCTTTGGTAATCTGAATAACCCTGAATTCATCTACCTATTTCAATTTTGATTTCAATTTCGAGGACACAATTTTCTTTTAGAGGGGAAGAGTTGTAAAACCTAAAAATTTGAATTTCATTTCATTTTGTTAATTTGAAATATAACCTAAAGTTTAATTTAGAATTAAAACCTTAGGTTATAATAAATTGTGTATTATTAAGTTATAATATAAGATATATAGTTTAAAAAATATATATAATTCACTAATTTATATATATAAATCCGCCCCCCTAGGAATATATTTTGATTTTGTTATTTTGTTTATTTACTTTCCTTTTATGCTTATATTATCGGGTGCTTCCGTTTATGTTGTAGACTTTTTGATTTTAGAGACTTGGACAAACATCATTGTCAGTGGGTTAAGTAAAGTTGTCTTGGACAACTTTTTGCGCTATTACATCTAAGTCACTTTTGACGGAAATTCATTTTGGGTTAATTAGGTTTGCCCAAAGGGACGACAAGGTCGTATTTAGAATGCCTCAAAGGACAAAAGAATTAGACTTAATATCTCCTTTTGAAAAAGATAAGTTTGAGGCATTCTTTGTGAAAAACTTGAAGATTAGAAAAAAGGGGTTTAAGCAAGTCTTGAAAGAGAAAGGATATTACATGCTTGCATGGAACCTTTAGACTGACACGTATAAAAGAGGTTAGGGAAACAATTGAAAAACTCAAAACTAACAACATAAGTATCATCAAGCTTAAGGAGTAATAAGGACTTCGAGTCTAGCTACAAGACTCGTAAAATAAAGAAAAGCGCTTCTTGGGAGGCAACCTAATATTTACTTTTCCCGCAATTAGGAGTGTCTTGTGTTTTATTTTTTTCACTTTATTCTATCATGTTCGAATTTAATCTTGTATTATAGATTTGTTTTGTTTTTAACCTCATCTTAATTTCAATCAAAGGTATTTTCCAAATAATAAGTGTAGGAGAATTTATCCGATTTTTAGAACCAAGTTCAAGCATGTTAAATAATTTGTTTAGATTAATTCACGTCAGTTTTGAGTCATATGAGTAAATTGTCAAATCTCAGGTTTTATGCAGCTATTTGTGCAGGAATAAACTTATAGAATCAAGTGCAGGAAATTTTTCATCAAAAACAAAAATTTCGTTTTCACAGAACGTGGAGACGGCGTCACGATTTACACGCGATGCCGTCACCACGACACATGTGACGGGGTCAGGATTCTCCTGACGACGTCAAACGCCCAGGTCCAAAAAACTTAAAGTTTTTAATTATTTTTAAAAATAAAACTTGCATAACATTTAAAATATGTACTCTTCTGTTATAAACCTGCAAAACCAATGAATTCTCTCATCCTATCTTTACTGCTTTATCGAGTCAAACCCTAAATTCATATTGTATATTTGTACATCGCATATATAGTTGTCTTTGTCTTTGATTACAGGTTATATTTGATGAGAAGAAGCTTGGAAGTTCTTAGGAAGTTTCATTGGACAATTCTTGGATGACGATTTAACCAGTTATCGCATGTTTCTTCTCCATTATTGAGCAAACCAGGGGAGTCTAGTTTATTTTCCTTGTTTTATTTTCCTTTTAATTTGTTTTTATGGGTACCTTTATAGAACATTGGGGACAATGTTCAACTTAAGTGTAGGGGGAAAATAAGCCTTAGAAACTATTCCTTCATTTGTCATTTGCTTTGTCCTTAAAATGATGAGTAATATATCGAAACATAGCATAAAATGTAATTTTGACCGAAATTTAAAAAAAATGACACATACTGATGAAAACCGAGTATTATTAGCGTCTCATGGATAGGAATTTATATGACTAGCACAAAAACCCTCAGAA
>BQNB010008653.1:38659-89262 GCA_026074375.1 Tanacetum coccineum
TGCAGAAGTGACCTTGATTACTGAGACTCAAGAAAGATATGATGAAGAGATGTTGTTTGATGTACAAGATGATTTACAAGGTGAAGAAATTGTTGTTGAAAAGGAAGTTAGTAATGTTGATCCAGTTACTACTGCTGGTGAAGTAGTTACTACTGTCAGTGCTATAATAACTGTTGAAGAGTTGACTCTGGCTCAGACCTTGATAGAGATTAAAGCAGCTAAACCAAAGGCTGTTACAACTGTTGCCACAACAATTACTATTGCTGTTGCTAGCACAAGACCAAAGGCAAAAGGAATTATATTTCATGATCAGGAGGAGCAAGCATCTGCATTTACACCAATAGTTTTTTCATCACAGCTTCCACAAGCAAAAGACAAAGGAAAGGGAAAAATGGTTGAGCCTGAAAAGCCATTAAAGAAGAAAGATCAACTTGCACTTGATGAAGAATTAGCAGTCAGATTGCATGCTGAAGAACAAGCAGAGTTGGAAAAAGAAAGAGTTGCACAAGAAGAAGCTAGCAGAGCAACAATTATTGAAGAACTGGATAGCATTCAAGCTATGATTGAGGCTGATGAGCAATTAGCTGCAAGACTCCAAGCTGAAGAACAAGAACAATTCTCTATTGAAGAAAAGTCAAGAATGTTAGTGGAAATGATAGTTGAAAGGAAAAAGTTCTTTGCAGCACAGAGAGCAGCAGAGAAAAGAAGTAAACCACCTACCAAAACTCAGATAAGGAATAGAATGTGTGCATACCTAAAGAATATGGGTGGATACAAGCACAATCAGCTGAAAAGAAGGAGTTATGAAGAAATTTAGAAGCTCTTTGACAAAGCATACAAACAGGTAAATTCATTTGTTCCTATAGATTTAGAGGTGGTGAAAAGTAGCGAGACAAGAACAGAAGGAAGTTCTAAAAGAGCAGGAGATGAGCTTGAATCTGATAAATCAAAGAAGCAGAAGATAGATGAGCATGCAAAAGCTGAAAAAGATGATGATCAAGAGGAGGCAGAGATGAAAAGGTATATTGAGATAGTTAAAGATAATGAGGTAGCAATTGATGTTATAACTCTAGCCACCAAACCTCCAATGATTGTTAAATACAAGATTGATAAAGATGGAAGGATGGGCTACTTTAATTTTATAAGAGTTGATGGAAGCTCTAAAAGGTATTCATCAATGATTAAGATGCTTTAGGATATTGATAGAGAAGACTTGGAGACCCTCTGGAAGTTAGTTAAAGCTAAACATGGAAATACACGGCTAGAGGAGGATTATGAAAGAGTGTTATGGGGTGATCTAAAAGTAATATTTGAACCTCACATAAAAAGTGAAATATGGAGAAATCTACAAGGATACAAAGTAACTATTTGGAAGTTGTTTGATACCCGTAGAGTGCACTTTGTGAGGTTTAAAAATCTACATATCTTTATGTTGGTTGAGAAAAGATATCCCCTTACACTAATAACAATCACAAACATGCGGAACAAAAAGCTTCAAACTGACCATTGGAATAAGATGTGTTATCAACTACTCAAGCTCATGACTAAGAAGGAAAAGGGTCAATGAAGTGTTTGAATGCATCCTCCTGGTGATGGTGAAGTCTTTTAATTAAACTTGAAGATTCAGATGGTGAACATCAAGTTTAGGGGAGGAAAACAACGGAAGCATAATTATTATTGGGAAATCTAAATTTAAATCAAAATAATAGATACGGGGAACAGAAATCAGGTATCGGGAAACTAAATACTAAAAATTTAGAAAAATAAAAACTAAATTAAATTTAAAAATTAAATTAAATTTCAATTAACTTAATTTGAAAAATAAAAAAAACTAGGAACGAAAAACGGGAGGACCGTTTGAATGTAAAACGAAAGAAACTTTAAAACGCACCCTGTAAAACGTGTCTAAGACTGAAATTTAGGAAAAATAAGCCTATACTAAATTTTATATTTTTCACTTTTTTCCTATACACTAAATGACAAAAGAGAAAATTTTGTAAAAAAGAAATATATTTTTTATTAATTTGTGGATTTTTTAGAATATATAAAAGATTAATTAACTAATTAAAACTAAGAAAATTGAAAAAGACAAAGAAATAAAAAGTTATAAAAATTCTAAAAAAATACAATGAAAAAAAGAAAGCGATGTTAACAATTCTAAAAATATAAAATGCCTACAAAGTTTACTGTTAAATTAAAAAGTAATTAAACTAATAAATTATAAACAACCTAATTTAATATTTAAATTATATAAACTAACTAAAGTTAACCTTAGGACTAACATGGAAAAGGACACAAGGACAACGGGTTAACAACAATCTGACAATGTGGATAACAATTTAACTATAAAAGAGAAATTATACAAATGGTCACTGAGGTGGACCCCTATTACAAGCTTAGTCCAAACAGCTTATAACAAAAGCCAAAGAAAGCATAGTTGTAAAAGGGACTAGGAGGAACATATTTTTATTTTTTTTCATAAAAGGTGCCTCAATCTGAAATGAACTAAATAAAGCTAGAAAAGTGATCTATTGGACGCAAAAGCTAATAAGCTTATATGCTTATTTTCTTTCTTTTGGGGTTTAAGCCAACACATAAGCAAAAACTTATGGGGACAGTTAAATAGCTAGGGGAATTCCTAATTATAAGCTATGGAAATCAAATAAGCCCTAAAATAAGCGGTGGGAAGTACTTAAGTTATGTTAACCACTTATTATAAAACAGAAAATTGGGACTTTTAAAGCCCTAACAATGCGAGCAAAAAGGGGAGTTAATCCTACAAAACTATGGGCCTTAAAGAACTACTAATGAGCGATAAATAAAAAGCCTAAAAGATCCTAAGGCTTAATACAAAAATAAGCTAAATAAGGAGTGCTGAAAATGTGCCAGCAACAGGGGAGTCAAACAGAGGGCTAGGGGTCCTATTTGAGCAATATGCAATAATCTCTAAAGAGCTTTTCACCTAATCACAGCACAAACAGATTGACAGGGGTCTCCAATGAGCTTAATTTCCAAAACTTGAAGCTTAAGGCTTAATTAAAGCTGCTTATATGGGGCTAAAAAAAATGGCTGCTTTCAAAAAAGGTAACATACAACAGTATTGACTCATACTTGGTGGAATCTTAAAGAGACAGAAACAAGGTTTGGTAAATGGCTATAAACACACCAAATAGCTCAAAAACAATGTGCTTAAGCAGCTAATGCAGCTTTAGCACTTAAGCCTCAATTAGCTTATTTGAAAATTTGTCAAGAAAAATATCAAAAAGGACTAAAAACTTATTTTAAAACTAAAATTGGATTTTTAAATGCTTAATTAAACCTACACACGCAGCCAAAGTTGGCTGAGTGAACTTGACCCATGCCATTACCCATATGACCCATTATGAGACTTTTAAGCCAAACACCCCCCTTATTTATATAAAAAGCTTTTTAACAACTGATTTTTTATGAAAAGAGGCTGAGATAAGTGATTACAATGAGATTTTATAACTATAACACATATTAAACAATTTAAACAGAATAAACAGCTTAAATTATATTTAAAATTTCTGACAATGGCAATAACAAGAACTCTTAACCTTTTTTATAAAAACAGAAAAATTACCACATAAAGCTTTATAAAACAACTGAGTTACACTTAAATGATTAAAGAAAGACTTGGAATTAAAATTAAGCTAAAAAAAACATAAAAAAAATGGTGTGTGATCTTCGGCTTGGTCTTCTCTCTTTTATAAGAGGCGCAAAGCCTCTCTTTTGGGCTTGTTTGTGCTGGTTGTGAGAGTACAAAAGCCTCGCCAATCAATCCTAACCCTTCCTCTTTGGCTTCTCTCAAACTCGACCATTCATGGGGACTGTCGGGTTGAGTGTATTGTCATGGGTGGAGTGTTATAGGGGCAATGGGATGGGAATGAGCTGGGAATGTAGGAAAGTGTAACTAAGAGGAGGTGGATTTGGGAGTAGAAACCATTGTGAAAGGGCTGTTTGGGGTTTTGGCGTGTACTGTTGGGTACAGTTATAAATGGTTACAAGGTTTAAAAGATATGATTGGGGAAGACAACTTTGGCCCCGTCTTCTATTCTTTTCCTTCTTCTATCATTTATCTTTTAAGAGGGCCTATTTTTAGTTAAAACTGTTTGGATAATTGACATGTTATGGTCCTGCAGATTTTATAACAAAAGGAATAAAGAAGGTTTGGACTATTGCAATAATTGTCCCTGCTGTTTTAATAGAAAAAGAAGTAAAGTAAGTTAAAGCCAATTGCAAAACCAGCCCTTGTGTTTTTATTTTCTCTATTTTCCTTATAAAAACAACTTTAAAACTTGGCATTTTTGGCCCCTTTTCTTTATTATTCATTTTAATTATAAAACAAAGTTTTTTAAAATTTCATTTTGGTTCCTTGTTTTTTATAAAAAGGATTGTGGGCTTTTGTGTGTACAATGGCTGGAGATTGGCTTTAACTGGGCTAAGATTGGGCCATTCAGAAGGCTTCATAGTTATACTATTCGGGCTTTCCCGCCCCCGCCATCAGATGGTATGAGATTGATCCAAGTAAATTCCTTCAGAGCTCACGGCCTCCGTTAGACTGCTGATTCTTTCAGTATTGCTCTGACTTTGACATTTTGGACTTTGGCCTTTGTTTTGCACAGTCCTTTTCATTCCATGCTCAGTTTTGTCATTTTGGCTTGGTTTTCATGCCTTTTTGATGATATCCCACTTCCTCAAGCCACAATACAAATGGCAAAACAAACATATATTTGGCAGAATTTAGTCTTTTTTTGGTCATATTTAAAGCTCGTTTTTAGAGGTAAAAGATAAGTGTAATTAAGCACATATCAGGGATCTAAAAGTAATGTTTGAACCTCACATACAAATTAAAATATGGAGAATCTACAAGGATACAAAGTGACTTATTTGGAAGTTGTATGATACCTAAGTGCACTTTGTGAGGTTTAAAAAATCTACATATCTTAATGTAGGTCTGAGAAAAGAATATCCCCTAACACAATAACAATCACAAACATGCTGAACAAAAAGCTTCAAACAGTCATTGTGAATGAAGTGGTTATCAACTACTCAAGCTCATGACAAAGCAGAGAAAATGGTTCCAATGCAGTGTTTGAATGCATCCTCCCTGGTGAGGGTGAAGACTTTTAAATGAAACTTGAAGATTCATAAGATGAACATCAAGTTTAGGGGAGATTGTTTAAGATTTACAAGACTTCAAGATATTCATATAGTTACAGCTCGACTGATCAGGTTATATATTAGTGATGTCCAAGCATAACTTAGTGCAGCTGGTAACTAATGAAAATTATGCTAAGTATTAGTATTGGTAGTATAAACTTACTAACTGGCTAGTTACTACTGTTAGTATAAATAAGTACTGTTATTAATAAAGTTACTGCAGTCTAGTAGAAGTAAGATTGTTTAGAGAATGAAAACTGAAAATATACTAAGTAGTTACTACTAGAGCTAGTGTATAGAAAGTATAGTAACTGACTAGTGATGTTAAGTACTGCTAAAGTAAACTTCTAAGTAGTATTAATGTTTGTCATGTGCACAGTTACAACTGCTGATGTGATTACTACCCGCATGGAAGGAATTATGCAGACAGAGAATGGATAAAGATGATTGAGAACAGAAATACTTACGAAGATAAGTATCTAAGTTATTTGTAAAGAAGATAATGTATAAGGGGGGGGGGGGGGGACTAATTTGTTTACGAGATTACTTTGTTTTTTTTAAATAGAAAAGACATGATAACTTAAGAAATTATTGAAAGCCTTGTAGAGACACCTTTTTGGTGTATAAAAGGAGGTCCAAGGGCATAACGTTAGAATACACATCTTTGATATTCGTAAGCATCCAAAGTTTTGTAAACCCTAAACATTATTAAGAGTGTTCATTTATAGAGGCTGAAAGTTTGGTCATCATGTCTTGTTATTGATTTGTGGTTACTGAATTCATTAGAATGTCCTTCTAGGTATCATGACTAGCATTTCGCATAATCTTTGATATATTCAATCAAAGATTCCTACCATAGGTTTCTTGGATTTATCAGATAGAACTAACCTTTTTAGCAAGCTAAAGGCAAGATCTATTCTTCAAGTGGGATCAACAAATCATAAATGAACCAAGAATATTAATCTCCAAATTTGGTTTGTATGCTTTTTTCTTGTTTCTCCTTTATCAATTTCAAACTTCTAAAAAAGTTGATAAGTTGATTCGGAATTTCACAACTTTAATTTTCGAATTCTTGTTTAAGAATTTTCTGTATTTATTACTTAAAATGGTGAATCAAAAACCGAACCTAAATCTGATTCGCTAGCTAGTAATTATCCTATAACTTTTATTTAGATCACCTATAAATTGTTGCAAACCCCCAAAAATAAGAACCATATAAACATAAACGAAGTAACATATTCGAGTAACCAATGAGTACGTTCAACTTTGGAAAAAGAAGTATATTAATGGAAATCATAACCTGATCACATCAAATTGCATTGCGGTCGATGGTAATGTAGCTTGATCAAACCTATAGTATATTCATTTGCATTTTTGTGATGGCTTTAAATATGTAGCTTGTTGTACATCTAACTCGTATGGCATGATGATATATAAAGTATAAACATTCACCTTTTCTTATCACGGGTGATAATATATGGAATATGGACCCTTGGGTTATGACTTTACATTTTGTGTAAAAGTGTGAAACCATAAACTCGTCATCTTATATTTGGGGTCTTGACATTATCGATGGCCGGCCTATGAGATTTCTTAAAACAAAAATTCATTGATAGCGCTCTAGCAAGAAATTAGAATTACAAGGTTTTTGGACAAGCATGTCTAG
Organism: Tanacetum coccineum; assembly: GCA_026074375.1. NCBI lineage: Eukaryota > Viridiplantae > Streptophyta > Magnoliopsida > Asterales > Asteraceae > Tanacetum > Tanacetum coccineum. The sequence continues at coordinate 45,510 of BQNB010008653.1, forward strand.
GATTACAAATCAATCCTATAAGATTTGCTTTTTTAAGCCATGAGACTAGTAGAGGAAACAAAGGAAGAATCGACAGTTTATCTCACTTTCTTTTCTAAACATTTTTTAACCTATTTTCTTTCTTCTAACTACTTCCTTCTTTCTTTTATTACATATGTTACTACTTGCAGTTAGAGATAACTTTAAAAATCATCATACTTTTTATAATAATACCTTAATTTTAATAGTAGCAATTACTAGCTATTAGTAAGTATGGTATGAATGGAATTATTGATCTATGAATATAAGGGTACTTTTGAGTATCTTACTTTCAATATCATGAGACTATGAGAATTTCTTTAGGATCTTGTTGATTGATTTGTACCCGACTTTTGGCTTTTCTATTTGTCATAAGGGTTTTATCCCTCTTTCCTCGTACACTCCAACAAAACAACAAAACCTGATATACCTACTCTTAATCGAAACAAAATGTAAAACAAAATTGTTTCGAAAAGCGACAACAGTAGATCTAGTTTTGTAGATTTTGAAAAAAAAACAATAAAATTTTCACTTAATTTCGATTCAATTGCATGTGTAATAGCCAACTAAAAAAAGAAAAAAAAACCATCTAAACTATCATTTTTGATAATGTGAATTTGTTGTAGTTGTTTCAAAATATGATATAAGTATTAAATATTAAAGCTTCATGAAAAAAGAGTTTCATACAAATGTCTTTCGGCCAAGTGAAGAAATGAAACTCCACTAATGAGTAGTTATTGCCTTCCAAAAAGAAGTATTTATGGTCAACTCGGTCAATAGCAAATCGGTGGACCATAATAAATTGGCCATATGCCCGAATGATTACCTAACTATTATTCTTTTACGAGGCGTTTCGACCCATGCGTTACATCAGGCTTAGTCTTTGAAAGAAATCTGTATTTTGATCATTTGGTCAAATGTAATACAACCTGCGGAACAAACATTCAATTATATAGGACCTTTGTCAACAAAATTGACTTGATAATTATATAAACGAAAACCCAAGCCATTTAGATAAGAAAATGATCCATCTTTGAAGCATTTTTCAAGTCTACTACGTCTTTGAGTGTGCCGGGCATATGAAGTAAAATTTCATATGTATAGAGTTTGCCAGTTTAGTTTCCTAACATAAGCCATGTTAGTTTTGCCCTATCCTTCTCTCTTTGAAATGCCATACAGTAACTCCATTAGTCACTAAAAATTAGCTGTGCACTCACGGCCCGGCGTAAGTTTCCTGTTATTTTGGTGCAGAACCTACAACTGGCGCATTCACTATCTTGGGTTGCGTGCATAGAGTCTAAACAAAGCAACTTCAGCTCCTGCAAATAAACAAATAACAAATGGTTACCCTCAGCAGCTTTCATCATAAAACTGACATCTCAGACAAAAAAAATGAACACTAAACACTAACTCGTTTGCAGCTACGGTTACAAATACTTATCACATAATCCTAAACGCATAACTAAGGATGAATTAATTGGGACTGCTTACTAAAAGTGGTCAGCTGTAACAAAAAAGCAATGCAAATGATATGTGTTTTTACTTGTGTACTATTTACCGATAGAAAATATTCGCAAAAGGAAGTAATTGTTTGTGTGGTTGTCAGTTCTGCCTATTTAAATAAAGGTATAAACTTTACGTGAAAAGGGGTTTTGACATTGCTACATAAGTGAGCGAAAAGACATTGAACATAAATAACAATACGTTAGCATCGAACTTTAACCCGCTGACTTGTAATCAGTTTAGAAAAAGAAGTCGCTCTCGTCTTACTCTTATCGTATATCGTAAGCCCTTCTAGTACAACCATTCCCTCCCTCCGCAAAGGGTGAGATGACTTCAAGAATATCATCAGTACTCGAGTCAATCTATTATTTCTTTCTTTTTGTTGATAATGATGTTATATAAGTACAAAAATTGATTGAAATTTGAAAGTATCAATTATCACTCATAATACAGTTGTGGACAAACTAATTCAGTAGCTTTTACACATTGAAAACCTAATTTATGCAAAGCTTTTAACCCAGTAACATTTCACCCAACTAACTTATTTGACCCATTTGACTCTTCTAGCTTGAAAATGAGAAACAATTAATACTATAGGACTCAAAATACCATGTTACATGCTATTACACATGCAATGTCTTTTTGTCTTCAAGGAGCCTCATAAATTCTCGAACTTTCAACCCAAAACAGAGTCAAGTATATCAGATACGTATTTGCTGGCACTGGGTATAAATATTTGTAGCGTCAACAAAATGTCTGCAAAGAAATAAAAAAGAACATTAAAAAAATGGTTGTACATATACCTTCAAGAAATTAAGTCAAAATTGTTCTTATACCAACATGAGTCATGATAGTACCCAAATAAACAACTAAACATTTATCACATTTCCTTATTCTAAAGTTAAGAAGAAAATAATGGTAAATATTATTGTTGAAGATGTATACTGTGTAATGGACGGGGTTATTTACCTATTAACCTATTAAGGAGATTGTAAACATTTTTATGCTAACTACTTCATTAGTTTGCAAGAGCATATTTTTTCTCATGTTCCCTTTCTACGTGTAGTTGATTCAATTTTGCCTATGTCATGACAGGTAGCTTCAGGCTAACAACATCCAGATTCTTAAATAGTTAACCCATCTTTTTAAGGATATATCCATAATGAATTCAACGTGTATTTGTGGTCCTTTCTCCATTTCAGTTGTATTATGTGTGTGAGTGCTTTGCTTACTGAGGATGTGTGAGACAATTAGGATCCTGGACCTCTAATATATATGTTCCGTGGTTCTTATATTGGATATTGATTTGTTACATTTATGTCTTGAAGACAAATTATCTTGAGACCTTTGATTGTTACCCATTTGTGGGTCTAATCTATCAAGCATTTTTGATATCTTGGTCAAAGAGCTGCATACACGTAACTGCATTTTAGACAAATGTATCAAGCGTTTGTTACATTTTAGGTAACAAATGTATCATGTTAATATTAAATGCATTTTAGACAACGTGATGTTCAATATGGGCGTACACACCAACTGGTATAAGGCGTCAATATAAGCTTCCAATTACCTATTAGTTTATATCATGGATAGTAAAACACGCACGCTATGCATATTGCCTGATGGTTCAGGATGTAATACATATTGTTGTTTTTTACATAAAATGTAAGCACACTTATGTGATTTTTGACTTGTTCCACCTGTTGAATCGGTTTTCATCTAGGCATTTTCATATACTCTACCCAGTTTATCTATATGACAAGAAAAAACATGTTTTAAATTGACACAGGTTTAGACATCTACATTTATTATTTTGATATTCCAATATTCCAGTCCCTTTTCCTTGCTCAAAACCTAAATCTATATCAACTTTGATTGACGGGAGCATATAATACATAACAAACACATTTATATGAGAACTCACACCTTGAATCTGAGGGTCCACTTCGAGCATCCTCTTCTCTATCTCTTTCGTTCGAGTTTCTAACACCTCCCTTAAACTGGCCATGACACCCAATTCCAGCTGAAGATTCTCCACCTGCAGTAAGAAACATGAACCCATAACCACCCTCATAATCGAGATCTTGACATACTTTCATTAACAGATAGAAAGTTATGTCATGCAAACCTGGTTCTCCAATTCATGTGCTCGTGTATGAGCCTTTTGGACCTGCTTCCCTGCATCCGAAGACCCTTTAACCTATTAAACACAATTAGACAGATTATCACAGTATAAGTAATGCGTTCACGAAAACTACCAAATAAATTTTAATAGAAAACATATTCCTAGTCATACCTTAAGAGAAGCTGCTTCGCTTCGCAACGAAGCAATGCTATCTGAATTCTCTTTAATCACTTTCTCTTTCTCTGGATTTGTTGGTTGTTGATGCGCAAAATATGACAAAAGCAAAATTATCAACTATTGAAATTGGTATAAACAAACCCCCTAGTACTTAATTTATTATCTTATATAAATGTGGTCATGTAAAATAATAAGCCAGTATATGTAAGTACACACCAACATAGCATATATTAGTAGTCATTTCAGCGTCAAAACATGTTATCAAGGGCTGTTTGTATAGCTTATTTTTAGCAGCCCTTTCGGTGTCTTAAGGGCTGTTTGGACAACTTATTTTTAGCAGCCCTTTCGACGTCATAAACACGTTATTAAAGGCTGTTTGGAAGAAAGTAGCTTAACAATCTAATTAGATATAAGTTTCATTAGAAATCCAAACTCCCTGCATAAGTTTTTGCACATAAGAACCAACGTCCTGCTGAATCTGCCATGTCAGACAGATTTATGACTTACCATACCAGCTGGCTTTGCACTCAAATTTGATTGATCGCATGTAAAACCATACCTAACTAATCTGCCAAGTTGCAACTAATATTGAATTATAATTAAAGAAAAAAGGTACCTTATGCAAAAATATCTACTGTTTGGTCATACTTTATCTAACCTACAGACCACGATAACCAAATGCATATACCATACAAATATGATTAAACAAACAAACACAAAAAGAACCTGACAACCGTTTCTAAAATCTTCATATAAGTGAAGTCAGAAGTCATAATTAGGTGCACCTGTTAACAAACCTAATACATCTGCCATCACACATACGACAACCAAAGCGGAATCATAGTTGGAAACAATAAGTTACAAAAAGCTGGCACTATTGTCTTTAACACTTTAAATAATGAACTTATGAACTAATAACCCTATTGATCTAACCTGAATGCCTTTAACTCCTTTGTAACTCCTGTGTGGACATGAGGAGGCACTGATGATGGACATTAAAGAATTGTAACTCCTGGGAACATATGAATAGCCGATGATGATGGTAAATCCTATGATGAAGAGGCTACAATGATGAATGAGGGAAAATAGAAAGGCATCAGGTGTTTATGGGCCTTAATGACATTGAGTCATAACTACTCCAATTCAATACTTTGTACTTAATCTTTATATAGATATAGATGATAATTTCTTGCACGCCAGTTTTAATTTAGAGTGGTGATATGCAAACTATAAAAAGAGATGTGCATATCACAAAATCACACTAATAATGCATATAACATAACAATATATTTGCATTATTGTAGTTTGCACATCACTTGAATATCACCTCCTTTTGATTTATGATCATGAATCACACACATTATTATCTATATCTATATATATAGGTGTTAAAAAACCTGAGTTGAACCCGATTTAGATTAGAAACCCGATTAAGCATATTCGGGTAAGATATTGGGTTGAAAATACTTGGTTATTTCGAGTTCAGGTCGATCCGTTTGACCCGGGTAAATTTTTTTTCCTAATTAAAATTTATTTTTTAAATTATCTATCTAAATTATAACAAATAAGCAATTTCATGAGCATTTGACTAGCATGTGTGTTGACCTCAACCCGAATTGACACGACTCGAGTGGACCCAACATAAATGGACCTGAACCCGACTAACCTCAATTCAAATAGAGTTGGGTCGGGTATATTATTTTTAGCCTTTGTTGATCCCACTTCAATAGATCGAATTCCTTAAGCTTGTATAAGGATTAGTTATATTAGATAAATCTAACACAACTATAGTAGAAACTTTGTTTAAATGTATTAAAGATTATGTGGAATCTAATCTTTAAAATTAAGAAGAACTATTAATGAAACAGTAATTTTATGAACATATAATTCAACAAAAAAAAGCTCTAATATTATTAATAATATGAATACTCTCAAAGTATTAGGGTTACAAAGACCTTGAAGCTATGATAATTCTATGAATGACTCGTGTGTGTATATGTCAATCTCTATGCCCTAAGACCTCCTTTTATACACCAAGGAGTCCTAAACGGCTTACAATACTTTCCTAAGAATATTAAATCTTTTAAACAAATAAGTTATACATATCTTTTACACAAATAACTCATATAAATCAATAAGCAGTACTAACTAACTCAGTAGTACTAACTTCTTCACTAGCAGCATTAACTTTGTACTAACAGTAGTAACTTTTGTACTAGCAGTAGTAACTACTTAGCAGTTTTTCTTTTAAGTCTCTGAGCAGCACTAATATACACTAGCAGTAGTAACTTTACACTAGCAGTACTAACTGTCAGTTATCGCATGTTTCTTCTCTATTATTGAGCAAACCAGGGGAGTACTAGGTTCTTTTACTTGTTTTCTTTTCCCTTTATTCGTTTTTACGGGTACTTCTATTAAACATTGGGGACAATGTTCAATTTAAGTGTAGGGGGAAATAAGCCTTAGAAACTATTCCTTCATTTGCCATTTGCTTGTTCCTTAAAATGATGGGTAATATATCAAAACATAGCATAAAAAGATAATTTTGACCAAAATTTAAAATTTTTTATGACACATACCAAAGAAAACCGAGTATTAGTAGCGTCTCATGGATAGCAATGTGTATGACTAGCACAAAAACCCTCAAAAATCCACCCCAAAAATGTGAGGTTCGCCTTTAGATCTTTAGGAATTCGGGTATTAATTATTGATACCCAAGATAATTTGTACCTTTAGCTTTCTCGAGTTAAGGTTCGAATAAAGTCATGTGTGTCTATTTCATCGTTACGGATGTGTACGTATGGTCTTTGTCGCCTTTTCTGGAGCATTGGTATCGGTATTAAATTATATGAGTGTACCGATTGTATATTAAATTCTAGAACTTGATTTGTGATGCATCTCGAGACCGCATAGTGAGTATTAGGATTTGCTAGATAAGAGGCACTAGGATTAAGCCATGTTTTAAACCTGTAATTCTTATTATGGTTACACCAATCATATAACTATCCTACACCCTTGCCATGCACTTATTTTTAGTGCAGGATACCCCTAGTACAACCCTCCGAGCCTATCCTTTTTTACGGCTCTCGTAATTTTTTGGTTAAGCCGGACTATTAATGAAGATCATTGTTAACCCTTAAACCAATTGTTACACCAAAATCGCCTTAGCCTACCTTGTATGTGTACTCGCCTTTAGTACAATATTGTTTTAACCCAAGTTAATTATTTAAGTCACACGGTTGCTAAGTCCTTATCCTTGTAAATACTGTTTTAGGACCATTGTTGGTAGTATTTATTTCGCAGAAGAATGGGGAAGAAAAGTTAAGTCAATACCCCTATATGTTTTTCAAATGGTCTCCATGTTATTTTGATCCTACTCAATTCGGGTCATTAGTTAGATTGTAATTATCAAGTATGTAAAAGTTCAAGTGTAGGGGTGTATCTATAAACCCCCATGATGTATTATATGTTTAAGTAATGGCAGGGCAAAAGTGTACAAAAAATGTATATAAAAAAAGAAAGAAGTGAAAAAAATGTACGGGCTGCCATTTGCTTATGTTTATGTTTATATTATAGTCAAGAAAAGAAAAAGAAAGAGATTGGTGTAGAGTTTTGTAGAGTTTGTATATCTTTGTCCGAGTTTTGGCTTAGCAACCAAACCAATGTGTATTCTTATAAATAATTAGCTAACCTTTCCACTCCAAATTCACTTAAAGCCACCCAAATATATCCCATCCATTTCCGTTTTCGTTAATGTTATCTTACACCTACACCCCACAACCCTTTAAAAAGACCTCTTTGGCAGTAATGAATAATACTTGTGCCTAGCGGTGGAGGTTTGATCCTTTACCAAGCCTATGGTAATTTATATGCTATGACAAGTAATGAGTGTTGATTTTCCATTTCCCATAGTTGTTATAATTTATTATACACCCGAGTGAAAGAGAGAATCCCAAACACTTATGTGAGGTGCTAGTATATGTTTTCGTGCTTTTAATTATGAGGTCTAAAAGGTTGTGTTGTAAAATGCTTTTAAAGAGTAGGTTAAATGACCCTAATATTGCTATTGTCTAGGTAGAAAAGCCCATTTGCTTGAGGTATAAGCAATCCAAGTGTAGGGGTATTTGATGAGGTGTCATTTTATACACTATTTCAGGGTCATTTAACCTCTTAAATCATGCAAATATGCCCAGATTATGTGCTTAATCGTTTGTTTTTAGGTTTTTAGCACTTGGATGGCATTTGGAGGAAATACACGTGACTTGGGCTCATTTGGAGAAGAAACGGACAAGACTATGACTCTACACCAAGAACCATGAAGAATTATTCATTCAAAGCCTGGAGACGGGTTTTTGTGCAACATAAGCGACGACGTCATGACATTCATGGTGACGGCGTTAGAGATCCAGCGACGGCATCAGGACATGGCTGACATAAAGTGGGGCTAGAACCATCTACATGGCGAAGACGTTAGGAGTACAAAGCGACGCCGTCACGTCGATATCCCTATAAATATAAAATTGTTTTTAGGGTTTCAAGGGTGTAACTTTGTATAACTTTAGGGAGACGAACCCTGGCCTTTGTAGTAGCTTCATAGGTCGTTTTTAGGGCCTCAAAACCCTATTGTACTACCTTGGATCCATGTTTTAATTCAAGTAAGGTTATTTATCATTCATTCTTCAATATGTCTATGTGTTATGATTGATTTATCTTCTTGCTTCCATTATAACATGTGAGGCTAAACCCTCCTTTGTATTTCCTTATGATTGCATGAAATTTGGAATGTAGATCCTATTACTGTTGCTTCTTGTTGATGAATGTGCGTGTTAGGCTTTAGAAAACTAGCTTTTGTCTATATCGCTATAGACACGTCTAAGGAAATGCGAGTGCATAGAGAGGATACCATCGGGTAACAGTCTTCGTACTACCTTACCCCCTTATATGGTTGATCCCTCTTAAGGTATTTCACATGCATTTAATATACTCTTAGAGGCCTTGTAATAGTCTTCATACTACCTTACTTGTGCGTTTCCCTAACGGAATATTAAATAGACGACGGGTTTCGGGTAATTCCGTTTCCATGACTCAGGAAATATTACTACAGATCATCATAAGTGTGACAAGGCAGCAGGATGAGGAGAAGCAATCTGATAAGTAGTGCATGATTAAGTAGATACATTTAATTATCATAAAGTTATCACAGTAGTATAGATTATAATTAGTTAAACAAACCAACCTCTCAACCCATAGATTTACCTGCTTTCATAAAATATAAAAACATACATAATCTTCTCTCATCCCCTTTAGAATTTGTTTTTGACCGTGATCAAGCCTTCCCAACCTATTTTTCCCTCCTCTTGAGAAAGATAACAATCCCCACAAGTCATGCCTTATAGTACTATAGTTAGGTGCTCTGTCTAGGATTTGTAAAACTTAGTGTAGAGTCCTATGACACTGCATCAATTTGACATAGTTCTGGTCCTAAGTTTAGTTATTAGGGGATTCAATTGGAGGTGTTCACTATATGAACCATTTATGTCATACTTCTTCAGCAGATCCTTGACATACTTTTCTTGGTTGATTGAAATTCCTCTTTCAGATTGTTTAATCTGAAATCCAAGGAAATAGGTGAGGACAACCATCATGCTCATTTCATATTTTTGAGTCATTAGTTTAGCATACTATTTCATAATTTTGTGCTGATTGACCCAAAAATAATATCATCAACATAGATTTAAACCAGAATTACATATGTTTGGGTTTTATAGACAAACAAGGTATTGTCTATCTTTCTTCTTACAAACTTGTGTTATGTGAGAAAGGTTGAGAGAGTTTCATACCATGCTCTTGGAGCTTGTTTAAGTCCATAAAGGGCTTTGTCCAATTTGCAAACATGGTTAGGGAACTCACTTCTCTCCAAACTTGGTGGTTGTTGAACATAAACTTCCTCTTTTAGTTTAGCATTTAGTAATGCACTTTTGACATCCATTTGATAAACTGTGAAGTTTATGTATATGGCAAAGGCAAGAAAGATCATAATTGCTTCAAGTCTTGCAACTGGAGCAAAGGTTTCATCATAGTCTATTCCTTCTACAGCCTTAAGCTATAAGCCTTTCCTTGTTTTTTTATGACAAGGCCAGTTTTATCCCTTTTGTTTCTAAAAATTCACTTAGAGCCAATTATGGTTTTTCCATAAGGTGCAGGAACCAATATCCCGACTTTAATCTGGCAAATTGATTTGGTTCCTCTTGCATGGCATCAACCCATCCAGGATGCTTAAGTGCTTCAAAAACATTTTTAGGTTCTTCTTCAGATAGAAAATCTACAAATAGATATTCATGAGATAAAGCAGCACTAAGTTCTTTAGCTATAGACCTATTAAGCATTCCAGCTCTTGGATTACCTATTATGTTAACCATCTTAATATATTTGTCCTTAGACCATCTGTCTTGAGGAGCTGGAGAGGCCATGGATGAGATGGATGAAGGAGATTCAGTTCAGAATAATAAAACTGCATTTGGTGCTGAAGTATCCTCAGTTAGAGAGGATAAAGGTTTAGTGATCTAAACGTCTTCAGTGTTTGGGAGGTTATCAATGATATGATTATCATTTTTTTGATTTGAGTGTTCAGATTGATCATCATTTAAGATTTCATCAGCTTAAATAGGATGACTATTTTGATTATTTAGATCATCTTGATCCATTTGATCAGTTTGATCAGCTTGATCAACTTGATCAAGAGAAACATCAACTTCAGTGACAATAGGTTCAGGTTTCTCATAGGGTTCTATGTACTGAACAATATTTCTATCAACTTGATACATTTGAGAAGGTTCATATGGATGAAGATATTCATCATCTTTCCGATTCAGCAGTGTTGATATCATCAACTAAAGGTTTTGAAAACTTAATAGCTTTAGTGCTTTCATAAAATGTGATGTGATAAGTTTCTTTAGTTTATTGTCTTTTTGTATTGAAGATTCTAAAGGCTTTGGAAACAAGTAAGTATCCAAGGAAATAACCATCATTAGCTTTTTCATCAAACTTTTCTAAGTGATCTTTATGGATTGTGGTGAAAATTAGACATCACAAAGACTATGAGAAACGTCAACGTTTGGAGTCTTCCCACAAAAGTTTCATTAGGGGGGTTTTGAGATGTCTTTTAATTTATAGTGGACCTTTTTGAGTGTAGCATGCATTGGCTAATAGCCTCCGGTCATATTATTTTGATAAGGACAGGTCTCATGAAAGCATTATTCTTGGTAGCTTCAATGAGGTTTTGATGTTTTCTTTTAGCAACTCCTTTTTGTTCAGGTGTTATGGAAAGGAAAAGTTTTATGAAATTCCTTTTTCATCACAGAAGTTGACAAGAATGCTATTTCTGAATTCATTACCATTATCAATCCTGAGTTGTTTGACTTTGATGTCATTTTAATTTTCAACTTTTTTGATGAAGGAGATAATAGTTTCAGGTGCATGACTTTTCTTTTTCAGGAAGTATACCTAAGTGTACCTTGAGTACTCATCAACAATGACAATGGTATACTTTTCATGGTTTAATGGTCTGGGAGTTAAGGTAAAATAAACTTGGAGAAGATGAAGACTTTCTTGATTATTAATGTTTGTTTTTGTTTTGAAGCTTGGCTCTATGATGCTTCCCCTTTTCACATGATGAATATGGTTTGTCCTTTGAGTAGACAAGTGAGAGAAGACCAATAACAAGATTTTTTTTTGCCAGCTGATTGATGGTTTTGAAGTTTAGATGAGCAAGTGTTAGCCTCAAAATATGTGTCGAACAACGGAAAATTGTTATATATTGGTCGCGGTTCACTTAATTAATTATACATTGTAATAGGCTAGAAGGGTAAACGGGCTCGTAAATGTAAGCTAATATTGTATGTGTATTGGGCTAAAGCCCAAGTCAATCCTGAGCCCGGCCCAAGTAAAAGCCCACATGCCCCCATGTAGTTGTGTAAGGTATATATATCATTTTCCATCAAGGAAAATGGTGTTGGTTCATTTGTAAGAATTCCATTTTGCAAGTAAATTAACCATTCTCTTCCTACTTTCTCTCTCTAGTTTCTCTCTCTACAATTCTCATAATTTCCTTCTCTTTTCTACTTGTATTCGAGCAACATGATAATGAAGTAAAGTGATCAAGGTTAATCGACATTTGGTATCAAGAGCCTCGGGTGTTTAGTGTTTGATTTGTGGTTTAAAACAAATAAAAAAATCAAATCAAATTTCGTATATTTTTGTTGTTGTTTTGGTTCGGACTAGAAAAACAAGAAAAAACAATGGTTTGATTTTTATTTCGTGGCTTATGTTGTTAAAAGTGTGGTACTTTCGTGCTTAAAACAAACCCTTGGATCATTTATTAAGGCTCAACAACTTATTTCGTGGTTTAGATAAAAGTTAGAAGAATTTTTTCGTCGTTGCGTTTTGGATATTTAAAGAATTCTTCGTTGCGTTTTGGTTACAAAAGATGTTGCGTTTTGTATAAGAGACAAAAAGTACTGTACTTGAAAGTGACACTTGTACTTGTTGCGTTTTGTACAAAAAATTTTTTTGTTGCGTTTTGTCAAGAAAAATTGTCACTGCGTTTTGCTTATATTCATTGCGTTTTGACTCCAAAAGAAGACTCTTGCGTTTTGATAAAAGAAGCATTGCGTTTTGGTTCACAATATTGCGTTTTGCTTCAAAGTCTTGCGTTTTGTCTCCACAGGTTGCGTTTTGCTCATCGAAGACCATCATTGCGTTTTGACTAAACGTTACTCTGCCTAATTTTTTTATACATTGCGTTTTGTGTCCAAGACAGATTGCGTTTTGACTTCAAAGAAGACTCTTGCGTTTTGCTAAATAAATGTCACTGCATTTTGTTCAAAGATAGTTGCGTTTTGCCTAGAGGTCTCATTGCGTTTTGATCAAGACTAAGTTGCGTTTTGCCTAGAGGTTTCATTGCGATTTGTTCAAGACTAAGTTGCGTTTTGCCTAGAGCTAATATTGCGTTTTGCTCGTGAGTCTCAATTGCGTTTTGCCTCACATTTGGGATTGCATTTTGAAAGACTTAGCAATTTACAACAAACCTCAAGGACTAATTAAACGAACTTTGGACTTTAACTTGGACTTTAAAGGATAATTAATTCACAACAAACATAATCAACAAACCTTAACAACAACAATTAACTTTTCATGGTTTTCTCTCGATTTTGTAAAATCCCGCGAAAGAACTTAATTTCTCGGTTTAAATCTTTGACATGTAAAATCCCGTGGAAATTAATTACTTTAAATTAATCACAGATTCAATCACAACACTTCATCACACTTAAGATCCTTCAATCATTTTTTTCACTTCATAATTCTTTAATCATTCATCATGACAACTCCAATGTGTAACTCTTCCTACAACAGAGGTCTAAATGCATAACAATCATCAATGGCAGCAGTTCAAGGGAGTGTCCACCAATGTTGCAAACAGAGACGATGATGACAATGGCGATCACGGTTCTTATGATACATTGATACAAGACAAATGGTGAGCATACGGATGTGCATCTTAAAGGTCCTTAACTCCAACGATGTCACAACACCAGCTGTTCCTACAACAGAGGATTCTCCAGCAACAAACAACAGTCGAGACAATTATGAATATGACTCCTGAAAACAGAGCTCATTTTGAATCAGAAAAAGAAGCGATTCATTTGATATTGACTGGAATTGGAGATGAAATATACTCAACTGTTGAGCATGTCAGACTGCCTCAAGAAATGTGGGAAGCAATCGAAAAGGCTACAAAAGGTGAATTACACTCAATATTCAAGATGTCAAGACAAACCTATATTCGCGGAGTTTGGTTAATTCACCTCTCACGATGGAGAAACAATTGAGTCTTACTACATAAGATTCTACAAAATGATGAATGAAATGATCAGAAACAATTTGACAGTTGCAACGATGCAAGTTAATGTTCAATTTCTTTGACAACTTCAACCAGAATGGTCAAGATTTGTCACAATTGTGAAGAAACAACACAAGTTGGATGAAGTTTCATACCATAAGCTCTTTGACATTCTGAAACAATACCAAAAAGGTAGTAATGAACTCCAGTGGCTAAAAGATCATGGCCAAAGAATGCTAACCATTAGCACTTGTTGGCTACTGCACAAACACTTCAGACCCTTATTATCACACATCAAAACCTACAAATCATATGCACCCAACATTCAAAAGCTTCACTTTCATCCAGATATCTCATGCATACTACAAGATATTAAGGCAAAGAGATAGCCAACAATCACAACCACATCTGAGTCAGCTTCTGAAGAAGCAGTGATCCTGACAAGCTCAGAAGGATAATGACAAGCAGAAAAATTTGGCTCTCATTGCAAAGTACTTCAAGAAGGAACTCTTACAAACCTACCAACAACAACCTCAGAACTTTCTCAAAACCAGAAACAAGGAAATGTGTACTAATCCATGGTACAAGAATGACAATCTGATGGATAGTTTGGGAATCAGTGGGCCTGTGAATGTTGTTGGGGCTAGGAGAAACTGTAGGTGGGTTCCGTAAGTGCACTGTCTGGATACAGGTTTTAACTGCAAGGAATTTGGTCATTTATGCTAAGCGAATGCAGAAAGCCTAAAACGGTTAAAGACTCCACGTTTATCACAAGGAGAAAGATTGTTGCTGGGTAAACAAGCTAAGGTAAGGTGTTCACTTCAAGAAAACCAGAGCAATCTGACTGGTAGCAAGACCGGAGAAGAGATTGATGATCAGTGTTAGAAGTACATTACCATTACATGGCAAAAGATTCGGAGGTTCCTAATGCAGGACCAGCACAGACGCTGACCTGAGCCATTAGAACAGTACAATTCGATACTGACGATAATATGTTTGCCAATGCATACAAATTTTGACCAATCTATAAATCCATTACTAACACAGGTGCAGTGGGAAGGGTGATAGTTAATGTCACTTGACCTCACTGGATTTGTGTGATATATGATATTCAGGATGACCAATCTGATGTAGATGTGATGATGAGCATGTTGCACTTGCTATTTAATTGCTTAATTTAAACTTGGTGTGGATGAAAATAAAAAGATTCAAAAGCAATTAAAGTAAGCCATATGAAACATTGACTCAAGAGTTAATGAGGTGCAATCTTCTCTTGCGGAATAATAGTAGAACTCTAGGAGAATCTAATAGTATTCAGATAGTTGCTTATTTGCACTTCAAAATAACAGACTAAGTTTTGAGATGGCTTAAAGGCCTTAATGATCGTACAATTGATATGGACAAACTTGAACATAAGTTAAATGAAGCTCTAGGACTATTAGCTCAAAAAGAAATTGACATAAAAGAAGGTTTAAAAGTGAAAGCCTACGAAATTTCTGTTGTCAAAGAGAAACATGATGAGTTAGTCAAACAGAGTCTTTTAACCAAGTCACATTACGAAGGTCTTGTCAAGGAGAAATCAAACGGTATAACGTGATTTGAGCTTAAGGAAAAAGAAGAAAAAATATATTGACAAAATGATTTCAATAGAAAAGAAATTAAAGTTTTTTAATGAAATTGTTTACAAACGGAGTACAAATCAATCCAAACCATTCATATGTTAGCACCAAATGCCCTACATTTAATGGAAGACCTACCTTTGCCAATCCAAGGTACCTCAAAAAGGCTCAAAATGAGATACCATGTTTGTATGCGATCTCACATGACCAATCTGATCCTGCAAACAGACTCGTCCCTGATCGGGAAGAGACTTTGACTCTTGAAGAAGAGAGTCGATCAAAATTAAATAAAGACTTAGTGAAACCCTATGACTACACAAAGTTAAATAGTCTTTATGAAAATTTTAAACCCCCGGACTCAGCATTATGAAATTCAGTTTCGCACAGAGAAAATGAGAATGAAGAAAGAGAAAAATGTGGTGAAAAATACTTGTAATAACATAAGCCAAATATTTTCAAAATACATAGATTTCTTTACCAGTGTCTAAATCAAATAGTGCAAAAGTAGGACAAGCATATAATGTCATGGACGATATAACATTAATCAATTAAAAAATTGTTCGATCAAGCTATGGGTTTAAAACATTCAAAGACCTTCTTTATCTCGTAACCTATTGTGCAAGATATGGAAATCCTAGTTAAGGCTGTGTGATGACCCTTTTGCATTAAGGGCGTAGAATGATAGTTTCGCATTTGTAAATTGAACTTAAGCAAGAAATGCATTGAAGATTTTGTACGTTGAATCTCTTGACGATGATCTTGATGAACTTGATATTGATACAGGCAGAATTTTCCAACAGGTATGATATGCTTTTGGCATGAATGTGTGTCTAAGAGTTATGTGTTCTTATTTGCAATCTTCATTGTTTTTAGACGAAGATCACTGAATTACAATGCTTATATCTTCATAAAGTCAGGGAATGTGACTGTCTTGCACAAAAGCTTTTTGAACAAACTGAATTTGTAAGTAATGAGATTTACACTCGAAGTTTTATAAAGTTTGCTAAATTAGAAAAAACACTCCATTTCTCTTGATTTCGCTTTACAAGAATGTCAAGAAACTGAAAAATGAACCAGTTTGCAAGAAAAGGCGTCAAAATCGTATTTCGAAAGGAACGTGAACAATATTTTGAAATACAAGATTTGAAAGCTGAACTGCAAGACAAGAACATTGCAATAAGTAAGTTAAAGAAACTCATTGAAAAATGCAAAGGAAAATCTATGGACACTCAGTTTGATAAACCATCTGTTGTTCGACAACCAAATGCTCAAAGAATTCCAAAACCATCAGTTTTAGGAAAACCGACTCCTTTTTTCAGACTCTCTAGAGAGAAAATATTTTGCAAAGAAAAAGTCAGTTTTAAAAACTAATGAGTCAGAGGGTTTATCAAAACCAGTCACTTAACAGAATTTGCCTCAGACAGCAAAGCAAGCTGTAAGAAACACAAATGTGATTAAACCAGGCATGTATCGAATTGCAAGTAGTACCACACAAACTAGAGCACCACAGTTGAATCAGACTTCTAGGAATACTAATCCTCGCGTATCTAAAATCTACAGGGAGATAGCTCAACAACCTAATGTTGCAGACACAGCTCTAGGAGCAATCAAATGAAAGATAAGGTCATGCCAAACACTAGTCATGTGAAGTTTAAAAAGACTGAAGTAGAAGAACACCCTAGGATTTCTAGTATTTCTAATCAAACAAAGTTTGTAACTGCGTGTAATGACATGATGCTTGTGTTTGTGCTACTTGTGGAAAATGTGTGTTTAACTCGAATCATGATGCTTGTGTTTCTAAGTTTTTGAAAGACGTGAATGCTAGAACTAAGATGCCTAATGTAGTGCCTATTAGTACTAGAAAACCCAAAAGTCAAGCTGAAACAAATCTGTTGCAAAACACCCCATAAGAAAACAAGTTGCATCAGAATACACTATCAAAAATTCAATGTGTTTCTGGATAGGATGTTGAATAAGAAGACTAAATAAGGCGTGGAAATGGTGGATAACACAACAATGGCCCATCAGCATTATATCATTTGGGTTCCTAAGACAAAAAGGAATGGGGGTACCTAGTTAGGAACGGAAAGTCGTGACTAAGAAAACGTAGTTTTTCCATAGATAATGTATCTAGGATAGTCTAATGTCTTAAACTCACAAACACTTTAGGATCCAATTTGTATATGATATTCATCGTCCTCTAATTCTATTGCAGATTGTACCAAACTCATCTTATTCAGTGTTTGACTATGATGCAGAAAGCACTGACGGGCAATCTATATCTGCCTGTGCAATTTTGTTGAAAAATACTATTGGGAACCGTAGTTTTGGCAATGATCAAATTGCTCCAATTCTTGTTAGTTATGGAGATTTGGCTTCAGGAAATCTCGATCAAAAGGGTTTACTACGTCGAAGGTCTCAATCACAATCTTTTCTCGGTTGGTCAATTCTGTGATGCGGATTTGGAAGTTGCATTTCGGAAATCTACGTGTTTTGTTCGAGATCTTCAAGGAAACGACTTACTAACCGGTAATCGTGGAACTGATCTCTATACAATTTCTCTTCAAGAAACAACTTCATCAACTCCAATCTGTCTCATGGCTAAAGCAATTACGTTCAATCACCAATAATGCATGGTTATTGGCTTCTATTTGAAGACTTTCTCATTCTCAACTTCGACTACATCAACTTGCTTTCGAAGAAAGATGTTGTGATTGGTTTACCAAAACTAAAGTATGTCAAGGATCAACTATGTTCCTCTTGTGAAGTGAGTAAAGCAAAACGAAGTTCATTCAAGTCAAAGACTGTTCCAAGTTCAAAAGGACGGTTAAATTTGCTTCATATGGACTTATGTGGTCCAATACGGGTTGCAAGCATAAATGGGAAGAAATATATTCTGGTAATCGTCGATGACTACTCCAGATACACTTGGACTCTCTTTCTACGTTCCAAGGATGAAACACCAGAAGTTTTAAAAGACTTTCTCACGATGATCCAAAGAAATCTTCAAGCCCTAGTAATTTCTGTTCGCACTGACAGAGGCACTGAGTTCTTAAACAAGACACTTAATGCATTCTTTAAAGAAGAAGGAATTGAGCATCAAACTTCTACTCCTCGAACACCTGAACAGAACGGCGTTGTCGAAAGACGAAACCGCACTCTTGTTGAGGCTGCTCGAACGATGCTTTCGGCTTCTAAACTTCCTTTATTCTTTTGGGCTAAAGCAATTGCAACCGCATGCTATACTCAAAACAGATCAATCATCATCCCAACTCATGAGAAAACAGCATATCACATCATTAATGACAGAAAACCCTCAATTAAAACACATTCATCAGTCTTTGGTTGCCTTGTTAACTAAACCAGAGATGTGAGAACTTGCGACTAGATGAAAGAAAAAGGGGATCCGTGCATTTTGGTAGGATACTCCACTCAGTCAAAGGGATATCGTGTCTACAATAAGAGAACAAGGTTGATAGTTGAATCCATCCGTTTTGATTTTGATAAGATCAAAGAGATTGTCAGCGAGTTGTTGCTAATGACAACTTCAGCCTCGTTCCCCAAATGACAAAAGGCGTATTTATGACAACCCTGCCCCGACACAAGAATATACAAAATGTGTCTTCTTTCCAGCAGATAAATAGTTCCACACAACAGGAGTTGGATCTTCTTTTCGGTCCTTTGTACACGATATTTTCAATCTGATGGTACTTCTCGTGTCAACAAGTCTTTTCCCACCGACGAATTTGCTAATCAAGACACACTACCTTCAACGGAATATTACCTACAAACAATCCATCAACTCCAACACATGTCAATGCTGAAGAAAACAACAATGATCAAGCAAGATTTACCAATCCTTTTTGTACAACGGTACAAGAAGTTGTTGAGTCTTCCTTATACATTATTGGTAATTCAAATATGCATACCTTTAATCAACCTCAAGATTATGAATACCGATGGACAAAAGATCACCCGTTAACTCAAGTTGTTACGGAAATCTCCATCTCCAAGCCAGCCAAAACAAGACGGACAACTTAAACAAATCCCTGAAATATGTATTTCACACTCACGTGAGTATTGTTGAACCGAAGAAGCATTAAAGGAATGGCAAATGCTGATTCTGCATGGATCGAAGCCAATGCAGGATGATATCATCACGTTTGATAGACTAAAAGTCTGGGAAACTAGTCGACAAACCTTATGGCAAAAGAACGTAGCAAGCTAAATAAAGTGGTTATGGAAAAACAAAAGGTCCATGAAGACAAACCTGTAATTCACAACAAGAGTACGGACCTTGTAGCAAAGGGTTTTTATGTCAGGAAGGGAGGGTATTGATTTGAAGAATCATTATGCACCAGCTTCCGCTCGCTCTGGAGGCTGTAGTGGCAGGATCTTTGTCGCATATGTGCACACACGTTTTTCTAATTTATACAGATGGCGGTGAAATGGCATTTCTTAATGGTCCATTGAAGGAGGAGGTTTATGTTGCACAACCAGACGGATTCGTTGATCCGGATCATCCAGACAAAGTTTACTGTCTAAGGAAAGCTCTATATGGATTGAAACAAGCCCTGAGAGCCTGGTATGATGAACTATCAAAATTCCTGATTTCCAAAGGTTTTACTAAAGGTATCATTGACCCGACCCTATTCACGATAAAATACGGGGAGGACATTCTACTTGTACAGATTTACGTTGATGACATTATTTTTGGTTCCACAAACCCTAAATTTTCAAAACGTTTTGAAAAATTAATGCACGGTAGATTTGAGATGTCCTTAATGGGGGAAATGAAATTCTTTTTAGGACTTCAGATCCACCAATCCCCACGCGGTATTTTTATCAATCAGGCCAAATATACTTTAGAGATTCTGAAAAAAACATGGTATGGAAAAAGGACAAAGCATTGGTACACCAATGGCTACAAACCTAATTAGATGCAGGACTTGAGTGGTGAACCCCGGAGACCTAACTGTTTACCCGTAGCAAAATCGGGCGTCAATTATGACTCTGACATCTAGTAGACCAGACATAGTGCAAGCTGTATGTTATTGTGCAAGATATCAAGCAAGGACCGACTTGAAAAACACCTCAAAGGAAGTTAAAGAATGTTTCGGATACTTTACGAGGTACCATTCACATGGGACCTGGTTATTACGAAGGGGTTCTATTTTTATTTATGGGCTTTGAACTAACAGCTTTTTAGCTTGCGATAATTTGCGGGGGTTGCGTTGGATACTCGCAAAAAGCACTTTGGAGGAATAGAGTTCCATAGGTGGATGTTAAGCTAGTCAGTGGGGATGTCAAAAGAAGTAAAACTGTATGTAATGTCATCTACAGAGGCTGAATAAGTGGCGTTATCTGCAAGTTGTGCTCAAGTATTGGGATGCGGGACACAGCTTCAAGATTATGGCTTTCAACTACAACAAAATACCGTTGTTATTGCGACTCTAGTCAGCCATAAGCAATATCATGCAACCCCGTCGCAACATCCCATACCAAGCATATCCAGACTCGGTATCACTTCATAAAGAAACAAGGTTGAAAACTGTATAATTGATTTGTACTTTGTTAGAACTGAAGACAATTGGCTGACATGTTTACTAAATCCCTTCCGGAAGGAAGGTACTCAGTATCTTCGTCAGATGCATTGGTAATGAGATGGTTTTGATCCAGCAAGAACTGGAGGTTCTGACAAAAGAATCTGCTTGATCCTCATCAAACATCAACATGTACATATTTTTGGAAAAAAAGAATATTACAAAATATAAAATTTCAAAAGAAAAACACAAATATAGATAAAAATTTCCAAAAAGAAAATACAATATCAAAAAATCAGAAATGGTTCAAATACAATATTCTTCTCTACATGTCTCTTCGGAATCGTTAACATTTACGTAACTTAGAAATTGTTGATTGATGTATGACAGGGGCGTGTAAATTGAAGTTCGAAAGGAGTTTCAAATGCTTTTAAAAACTGTCAATTTCAATTTTCTTAATGGCTTATGTGCAAATATCAGTACGTAACCCGGACTTCAAATAAAGGAAAGTTTATCTATAACGATAACTTATCCTAACAACGAGAAAATCAATTTTTCTCGGTCTTGAGCTGTTCTTACCAGACCTTTAAAGTTTTAAACTTAAGAAAAAGGAAAGTGTATGCATAAGTGCGCTTACCCTTAGAGTTGGAAGAGAAGTCTTCTAACATGATGTTTTTCAAAATGTTGAACACAACTTTCTCAAGAATATCTCACTGACAATTCATAATCTTTCAAAATTGTGTGTTCAACACTCCATCTTTCAAGGGGGAGTTTTTCAAAAAACAACATTTAATGAGTTTGGATACATCATCTCACGACCATTCTTATGTATTCAAACCATTCCCAAAAAGTCTCTTAATAACAACAAGATAATAATGACAATTCAATAGAATGATAATTATAAGATGACTAAGTGTTCAACCTCAAGTTTATATTAATTTTACAACTTGGTATCATTGTTTTTGGTGTCAAACATATGTAAAATTGAGGGGGTAGGCATGTTTTAGTACCATGTAATTCATGCTAAGTAAGAGATTTCCCAATGGCTATTTAAGAAATATTTTAATCACAAAGTATTTCAAAAACTAAGTGGCTTAGAATTTAAAATAAGGGGAGAAATGTAATTAAAATGTGATCTAAAAGACTCAAAGTGCTATTCAGAAATGGTTTCATGGTTCGATCTCATACCCTACAACATCTTATTTCATGACGATTCTGAAGACATAAGGTGGTAAGGTTAGGTATTTGTCCTATGATCCAACCAGAACCGGAGGGATCTACCCAAGGACACTCCATAGTTAGAAATAGCAGTCCTTAGGTATGATTGGAGATGAATGTGTATAAGGGAAGAATGCCGACTAAGATTGAGCTAACACTGGGAAAATCACAAACAAGGTTTTGTAATGACGGTCTTGGTAAGCATTGAAAGGGGTTCTGAAGAATGAAAAGAAATGTATGATCTTCTCTCCCCCCCCCCCCCCCCCCCCCCCCCCCCCTACCACATCTCAATGACCTAATTTTCACAAAACACCCCCCCCTTTGTCTCCCCCTCCCCCCCCCCCCCCCCCCCCCCCCCCCCCCCCCCCCGGGTTAAAGAAAGAAGCCTTCCACACAAGCTTAGGCAGAAGAAGAAACCAGGTAATACATATGACTTGCTTTTTGTAGAATTAACTATGTTGATTACTGACATTGACGACGACATCCATGGACTAGAGATGCAATGCACAACCCTTTCCCAGCATTCGGGTTTCTCATCAAAAGAAACTTGTTCCATTTGTCACGGAGATACACTCGACTTCTATTAACTTTCCACTCCGTGTTAGTTATATTAAATAGGTGGCAGTCTGCTCAGCCTGCCGATTACTAAAAAACCAAAAACGCACTAATCGAGTCTAGAGCTAATAGATCAATAAAATAAATCTCATTAGGACACATTCCATAACAAACACTTGTTGAACATCATTAAGTTCACAAGTTGTTAACAAGAGTCCTACGCATTATCCTTGTGATTCTGCAGGAAACATTCAGAGTGTCTCTTTGTATTCCAATGACGAATGGGAAATCCTTTCCTTTAGTGTATCATAAACAGGAACTTGCTGGTTAGGATGCTTGCGAGATTTATATGAATCAAAGCTTGTGTCAACTGGATAGTCGATATAAAGGTTAAGTAAATGAATTGACGACATAATCAGAAGATAGTAACTATCTGATTCACTTCTTACGTTTGTTGTCTGCTTTGGACGTTCCTTGATAATAAAGACTAGCAAAGCATGGGTAAATCTAATACATCTGTGTTGAAGACCTAAGCTCTTGAGCTGGGAAACCCTGTCAAGGAGATTCTTTGAATCTACCTGATCACAGGTATAATATTTATACTGTAAAACGGTCCTACAAAACCGGAGGTTAATCTAACCAAATCCGAACGAATGAAAAAGCCATATTCGTCCACCCGCTTTATTGCTAACTATTTTATTTCAGGATACATAAAGATGGAGATTGTGATGCCTCATTCCAGGTGAAGTCGAATTCATTACCACATGCTCATGCTCAAACTACAAAGACATTCTATAAGCATCAAGATTCAAGAATCATGAAAGCTCAAGAATTAAAGACAAAGACTTCCGCACAAACTCTGATATACAAGATCTTCCTTCAAAGATATCAAGTCTATCAAGGGAGATTGTTAGCAAGCTTTCAAGATGATGCAAAGTATGAGCATGTTGGTCCAGACACAAGATCGCAAGGTGGCAAAGACGATCAAGACGGAAGGATAAAGATTTAAAGATCTAGGACGAAAAGACAAAGTCAAAAGACAATGACAAAGGCTAAAGATCAAAGATCACAAAGCATGAAGGAACAAGCCTACAACAAGATAAAGACCAAGACAAAGACAAGAGCTTAACGACAAAAGCAATCTCATTGATCTCACGAAGGAGTGTCACAATGAACTCACTTCGGGGGAGATTGTTAGCCTCAAAATATTGAGTCGAACAATGGAAGTTCGTTCATTAATTATATTAGGTCTCGGTCATTAATTAATATACGTTGTAATAGGCTAGACGGGTAAACGGGCTCTTAAATGTAAGCTAACCGGTCACGTGTATCGGGCGAAAGGCCAAGTAAACCCAAGCCCGGCCCGTAGAAATACTAAAGGCATGCAAGCCTTTTAGTTTGATACATATACACCTCACCAAGGTAGGTGAGGTAAGTTGGTCATTTGTATTTTTTTCCTTTTGCAAGTAATCTTCCATTCTCTCTCACTTTCTCTCTCTCTACTCTCTCTCTCTACAATTCTTTCACATCTCCTTCCTTAATTTCTTGTTCTAATTATGAAGTAAAGTGATTCATTGGATCCGACATTAACGAAGAAGACGGGAAGTAGTTCGCATACTCGGACGTACATATCCCGTGTCTATGAAGGCGCATTTCAACGACTTTTGGACGACTATTTCAGTGACAATCCAGGATACCCCGAAGTAAATTTCAGGCGACGCTTCCGAATGAGCCAAAAACTATTCTTGAAAATAGTCAAAGGTATTATTAACTATAACGTTGAGCCTATTCCCGATTTTACATTTTTTAAACATCGGCCGAATGTCGTTGGTGGAATGAGTATTCATCATATTATGAAAAATGCATGTCCGTTATACGCCAATTGGCGTACGGATATGCACCCACTAAAATGAATATCAGGCCTACTTGCCCGTTAGGTATAATAAACTACCTATCATGCCTCGATACTTGGTACTATCTACCGACTCACACTCTTCATCTTTCATGAGTTTAGTACGCGTGGACATGTCGGGATTTCATTTGGTTTAGGACTCTTTTAACAAATTTTCGTAAGCATTTCTTTAATATACTTAGAGTGATTAAAGAAAATACCATCTTGCATTTGCTTGTATTTATAATCCAAGAATGAAAGAAAGTTAGTTCACCCATATGCTATCTCGAATTCTTTCATGCATGATTTTGGCATAATTCATCACATATGTTTTTTACAAGGTCGAACCGCATTTATTGTCATCGACATATATTTGAACAATGATGAGATTTGAACTTTTCTTCTTAGTAAAAAGAGTGTTATCTACCATTCCCATTTTATATTCATGTTTAATAAGGAAAGCTTTTAATCTATCATACCAAGCTTTGGGTGCTTGTTTAAGACCATATAAAGCTTTTTTTAATTTATAAACATGATCCGGTTTTTCGAAATCAATGAATCCTAGAGGTTGTGCCACGTATACCTCCTCATTGATAAAACCGTTCAGGAATGCACTTTTTACATCCATTTAGAACAGTTTAAAGTCTAAGGCGCAAGCATAAGCTAATAATATTCTAATGGACTCAAGTCTAGCAACCGGGGCATAAGTTTCATCATAATCGATGCCCTCTTGTTGGTTGTAGCCTTGAGCAACTAACCTAGCCTTATTTCGAGAAACAATACCGTTCTCGTCTAACTTATTTCTAAATACCCACTTAGTTCCTATGATTGTCATATTCCTAGGTTGAGGAACTAACTCCCAAACGTCGTTAGCAACGAATTGATTTAATTCTTCTTGCATGGCGACAATCCAACTTTCATCTCCTAACGCTTCATTCACATTCTTAGGTTCTATAGTTGATATAAAACAGAAAAAGTTACTTTGGTTTTGGGCTTGTGATCTAAGGGTTCTTTGGTTGAGGTTTCCTATAACATTTTCTAAGGGATGGTTCCTAGATTCCTTAATATTGACTATTTCGTCAATCTCTAATGTTTCATCCTCAACAATATTTTCTAGGTTTTTCTTTTTGATTTCCCTAATAGCTTCTTCTTCATCTAGATCATCATCCACCAAGGGTGATGTCTTAGAGGGTGGAGGAGTTTCATCGAATGTCACGTTGAGTGATTCTTCGATTTTCCTAGTGTGTTTATTAAGAATGATATAGGCTTTACTATTTTGGGAGTAACCTAGAAAGACACCTTCGTATGACTTTGGGTCAAACTTGGTAAGGTAGTCTTTAGTGTTTAAAAATGAGCATTGCTTCCAAACACTCACACTAGTCAAAGAGTAGGTTTCAACAACCCTAATACACCTTTAAAAAACTAAATTCTCACCAACTTCAATTAATCTCACATAATAAATACTACTAACTTTAACCCCCACCAAAATACCACAACAAAAAAAAAAAAACCCCCCCCCCCCCCAAAAAAAAACACAACCCCCCCCCCCCCCCCCCCCCCCAAAAAAAAACACCCCCCCCCCCCAACCCCCCCCCCCCCCAAAAAAAAAAAAAAAAAAACACCCAACCCCCCCCCCCCCCCCCCCCCCAACATAAACGGACGTGAACAACCATGTTTCAATGAACATGAACAAGAAAATTCGTTCGTTTAAGTGATCGTGTTCGTTTATTTATCCGGCTAAAATTAAATAAACGAACATGAACAAGGCTCCATTCGTGTTCGTCCGGTTCGTTTACAACCATATTTTAAACGCATGGCCGATTTTATTTATTGTTTAACGTAATGGGCATAAAAATCTAGTCTAGAACATAAGCTTGTTGTGTTATAATTTAAACAAATATTAGTTTCAATCGATTTATATAAATGAAAAAGAAAAAAAGAAACTGAGTTGCAGTCTTGCAGACCTCACAGGTTGAGGATGATGACTAGTATGAGTAGTTCTACTTTCTTTTACCCTAAGTTTTATAGACTTTCCACTTTTTTTATGTTTTTGTTTTCATTTTTGAAGAAGAGTACAAATAAGTTTATGAAATTACACTTTCAACCCAAGTATATAAAAAAATTTGAAACTACAATTATTTTCAAACGATTGTTTCATACACTTTTTAGAAAGATTTTAAATGCGGTTAGTAAAATAATGCAATAAACCTAGACATATTATATACAATTTATTTATGTTTATAAGCTTAACTTTGTTATATTTATATAACATATACCTAAAATCATGTTGTCTGAGAGGCTTACTTTTGTTAGCAGGCTTATGTTTGTAGGCTTGGCCCATGTTGGGCTTAGGGTTATCTTTGTATTACTTGTATTTATACTTGACACTTTGTATGGTTTCATAATCAATATACACAGAACATTGTATCATCCTACATGGTATCACGAGGGTTTCTCAGATCCTAAAACAACTCGCTTCCGCTTGTTTGTAACCTTTTCAATCACAGTTTCTGTTTTACCGATTGTTTCTCGGTGGTTTCCCGTTTCTCGACTAAGTTTAGTCGACGTTTCTTGGCTAAGTTTAGCCACTGTTTTACCGATTGCAGTTTCAGTCGGTGTTTTGTTTTGGTTTCTCCCACGCAAACCCCACACACTTGCTACTGTTTCCACTGTTTCTTTTTTTTACAAACCCTAACTACTTTGAACCCTAAAATCTACAAACCCTAAAAACTACAGAACCTACATACTACCCACTGTTCGACGATCAAACATGACAAACGACAACCCACCCCCCACACCGGCACTTACCTTATCGGATAAACTCATGGCTATGAATCATTTAACCACTTTTGTTCCCGAAAAACTTGATGTCGATGCGATGAATTATTCCTCGTGGGTGTATTACTTTTCCCATCTATGTCATGGTTATGGGATTTTGGATCATCTTGTTGATCCGGTTGCCTCTTCATCCACTACGACTCCTACGGATCCACCACCTAAGGATGCGGAATGGACCAAGATTGATTTCATCATTAGGTCTTGGATATTCTCCACACTTGCTCCATCACTAAGGAAACGTTTGGTTAATCTTAACCCTACCACTGCCAAGGATGCATGGACATATATTGAGGCTATTTTTCAAGATAACAAGCGCCCGCGTGTTATGGCTTTGAAAGCCAAACTACACAACTTGAAGCTTGGGGATTTATCTATTGACGAGTATTTTCAAAAGATAGAATCTATTGTTTCGGTTCTTAATGGTCTTGGTTCCCCTCTTAGCAATGATGATGTTGTTACTTTCGCGCTTGAGGGTTTACCTTCCACCTATGAAACGATCTCTACCGTTATTGTTAGTCGGGAACCCTTTCCTGATCTCAAAACGGTTAGATCCTTGTTGACTACTCATGAGATGCGCCTAAAGTCTAGGGTTCAAAACCCTCCTGTTGATGCTACCTCTGCTTCTCCCATGGTTTTATTGGCTAAATCCAACACTAGTGCTCGGCGTGGTACTTCTTTGGAGAAAGTAAACAACCCGTGTTGGAGTTTTGCTAAGGGTTCTTGTCGGTTTGGTGTTGCTTGTAAGTATCTTCACAATGGTGTTCACGACAAGTCTACTTTGCTCCCTCGTACCTCGGGTTCGGCTTCAAGTGTGTCGGGTGTGACACACTTGGATTTGGATATGTTGCAATCCCTGTTAGCTAAGTTTTGGTTAAATGCTCCTAATATTTCCACCCCCTCTCCTCCAGTCGCTTATACGGTTTCTGTCCCTCCTAGGTTTCAAAGTGTTTCGGCTAAACTATCTGCGCAGCCCACTTATGTAAGTCCACAGTTATTGCCTGGTTCTTTTGGGGTGTCCAATATAGGAATGGCTGGGTTATTCCCACAGGGAGGTCAGTATCCGACGGGGTCACTACAGCAGGGGGTCCATTATCCATAGCAGGTGGTTCAGACGCTTTCTGGTCTACCGCAGGGGGTTCACCTTATACCTGGAACTTCACAGCTGCCAATTCAGTTTACGACAGGGGTTCAACAGCAGCAAGGGGGTTCTTTCCCTGGTTCGGTTCACTTGGGATAGTCACCTAGTATGCCTTTTCATCCGAGTCAGCTGTTTGCATCCGGTTCACAAGGTTCGGGTCAAGCTTCACTTTTGCCGAATGCATTTAATACCACTACTCTTCAAGAACCGGCCTTCGGCAATTGGAACATGGATACAGGTGCGAGTTCTCATCTTAATGATTCTGTACATTGTCTTAGTGATATTCTTAATATGTGCATTTACCCGTCTGTTGAAGTTAGTGACGGGCATTTTATTCCCGTTACTAACTCTGGCCATAGTGTTTTGTCTACCCCTTTTCGTCCACTTCGTTTAAATAATGTCTTAATCACTCCCAATATTGTCAAAAACTTGATTTGCGTTCGTCAGTTGTCCGTGATAATTCTTGTACGGTTGAGTTTGACCCTTTTAGTTTTTCTGTGAAGGACTTCATAACTCGACGGGTGCTCCTCCGATGTGATAGCACGGGTGAGCTCTATCCTGTTACGAAGCCCTCCACTATACCTCATGCTTTTCTTACCAGTCAGTATACGTGGCACCAACGACTTGGACATCCAGGAAGTGAAGTGTTACGTCGTCTTGTGTCTAGTGATTCTATTTCTTGTAATAAAGAGAAACTTCCCGTTCTTTGCCATGCTTGTCAGCTTGGTAAACACGTGAAGCTTCCGTTTGTTAGTTCGTCTAGTTCTGTTACTTCGTGTTTTGACATTGTTCACTCGGATTTGTGGACCTCTCCAATTCCGAGTCTTTCTGGTTTCCAGTATTATGTTTTGTTTCTAGATCATTATTCTCAGTATGTTTGGGTTTATCCGTTAATGAATAAATCTGATGTTTTGTCTAAATTTCTGTTATTTCGTAATTATGTTCGTACTCAGTTTAAGTGTGAAATTAAGTCATTTCAGTGTGATCATGGTGGTGAATTTGATAATCATGCTTTTCATAAACTATTTAACGATAACGGTATCCAATTTAGATTTTCTTGCCCCCGCACCTCACAACAAAATGGAAAATCTGAACGTATGATCCGTACAATTAATAATCTCATTCGTACCTTATTGTTTCAAGCACATTTACCACCCAATTACTGGACTGAGGCACTTAATATGGCAGTTTATTTATTGAATATTTTACCTTCCCGTGCCATCAATAACGAGATACCCTTTACCCGCCTGTTTGGTGCGCAACCCGATTATAGTGTCCTTCGTGTTTTTGGATGCCTTTGTTATCCACATATAGATACAAATCACAAACTTGGACCACGTGCCACACCTTCCATATTTCTGGGACATGCTGCCAATCATTTTGGCTATCGTTGCCTTGATCTTAACACCAATAAAATTATCATTTCCCGTCATGTAACCTTTGATGAAACGGTGTTTCCGTTTCCCTCCACCAAATCCACTACCACACCTTCCTATGATTTTTTGGACGATTCCACTGACCTTATTTCCACAATTATTCGCACCGCTCCCATTACTCCCGTTCCAGCACCGGTCCATACTCCACTAGTTGACGTACCTACACCGCCTACACCACCTACACCACCTACACCTCCTCCACCACCTACGCCTCAGTCTGTGCCCCAAATTGTACCTGAACATGCACCCGCTCCCACTAATGATCCACCAACCGTGTCAATTCATCCCATGGTCACACGTTCTCGTGTCGGGACTACTCGTCCTAATCCTCGTTACGCTGGTCATGTGTCTACTATCTCTCCCTTACCTCGGTCTTATAAAGAAGCGTTTAATGATCCCAATTGGCGAAATGCTATGTTTGACGAGTATAATGCACTTATTAAAAATAAAACTTGGACTAGTGTACCTCGGCCGGAGGGTGCCAATATTGTTCGTTGTATGTGGTTATTTCGCCATAAGTTTTTGGCTGATGGCACTCTTAGTCGGTATAAGGCACGTCTTGTTGCCAATGGTAGCACGCAGGTTGAGGGTGTTGATGTTGATGAGACTTTTAGTCCGGTTGTTAAGCCGGGCACTATTCGGACTGTTCTTAGTTTAGCTATTTCTCGACATTGGCCTGTTCATCAGCTTGATGTCAAGAATGCTTTTTTACATGGTGACTTAGCTGAGACTGTTTATATGCATCAGCCTCCCGGTTTTCGGGACCCTGAGCATCCGGATTATGTTTGTTTATTGCAGCGATCTCTCTATGGTCTTAAGCAGGCACCTCGCGCCTGGTTTCAGCGGTTTGCTGCTTACATTACTACTGTTGGATTTACTCCTAGTCGTTGTGACTCCTCTTTATTTATTTACAGACAGGGTGATGATACAGTGTTTGTGTACATTATGTGGATGACCATTGTTCTCACTGCTTCATTTGTATCGTTGGCTCCAGCATAGTATAGCTTCTTTTACATCGCGGAGTTTTCTATGACAGATGTGGGTGCACTTTAATTTTTTTGGGTATTTCAGTTTCACGTGACTCTTGTTGGTATGTTTTTGTCACAGCGTAGTTATGTATGGAGATTTGGAGCGTGTCAATGGTTGGTTGTAATTCTTCTCGGACTCTGTTGATACTGAGTCACTAAGTTGGGGATGGGGTACTCGGTTGTTGATCCTACTTATACCGGAGTTTAGCAGGTTTCTCTTCCAGTATCTCAACATTCACTAGACTCTGATATTATGTATGCTATGCCAGCTGTTTGTCTATATTGCATGATCTACGGGAGCCTCATTTCTGTGCTCTCAGCGGATTTTTGCGGTATGTTCAGGGGACGTTTGGTTTATATTTACACTATTTTCATTACTACTGACTCCTTGATTGCTTATTCAGATGTGATTGGGCTCGTGTGCCTGACTTACGAGACGGTATACTTCGGGGGATTTGTGTTGTCTTGGCAACAAATTTCTATCTTGGTCCTTTAAGCGTCAGTCGATGCTTTCTGTTCCAGTACTAAGGCTGAGTATCATGTGTTACAATTGCTATTGCTAGAGACATGTTGGATCCGATATTTACTTGTGTTGCTTCATTACTCCTTTATCTTCAGCCACTATTTGTGTATTGTGATAATGTGAGTGCTGTGTAATTGTCTTCTATCCGGTACAACATCAGGTCAAGCTCATAGAGATTGATATTCATTTTTGTTCGGATTGGTGCTACTGGGCAGGTTCGCGTTTTACATGTTCCTTCTCGGTTTTCATATGGATATCTTCACTAAGGGCTTACCTTCGGCATTATTTGATGAGTTTCGTGACAGTTTGAGTGTTCGTTGTACTCCCGCTACAACTGCGGGGGAGTGTTAGCAGGCTTATGTTTGTAGATTTGGCCCATGTTGGGCTTAGGGTTTCCTTTTCTTATTACTTATAATTTATACTCGACACTTTGTATGGTTTCATAATCAATATACACAGAACTATTGTATCATCCTACAGTTACTTGAAAATGGAGTCTCAAATTTGCTCCTTCCAACTCGTGGATTCCTAAACGGTTTGCCAGGTGCATTGATCTCACTGTCTTCTTGTGCGTACCTTTGTTTCTTACTCAAACGCAAACACATCCAACGGACATCTTATTTTGGCAGCCATATCAACGCTATGAGCACTGCCCTCACATCTGCCATTGCAAGAAACATGGTATGCAAACGATCTGCTTCCATTGTTCTATTGGCTGTGTCACTTTCATGAGCAAGCTTGCTCAAATGGCTTAGCTTGGACACCTGTAAATATTCAATCACGTGTTAGCAGCTTTTCATCTTATGAACTCGAACACAATTACTAGGAATCTCATTTTAACACAAGCCAAACAGATGAGTTCATCAATATTCCACCGTATATCAAATTCATATAATTAAGGAAACTAAATCTCTATATTAATAAGTTAACTTATTTCAGTACCCTTGAACAAGATAAGCAACACCAGCCCAAACGTTTGAAGAATATTTTATTGCATAATTTAAACGAAACCATCTAGTCTGTTAATGTAACAAGCCTGTCAGCAACTACTGTAGTATTAGCACCTCTCCGTATTCCTAGTCAGATACATAATTGTAAAGCTTTATGTTTCATTTCCGCTTACTTGATATCCATCTATTCTCCTATATCAATTGGTTGTTTGCAATTAACCTTCAAAGCAAAACAAGTTTCTGATGAGATAGTTATCTTATTGCGAAACATAAAAAAATGATATAAGCTGATTTATGTCTACATAAAGTCATCTCAGTGGATCATCTTATTGATACCATGACAAGCTTATAGCATTATGACTTCTAATTTTACATAAATAAATTTACGTCGTTATAAAGGGACAAAAATATCACTACTACAAAAACTGGTTTTACCCACGGTCAAATCTGTGAGAAAAACAGTGTAAAAAGGCCGTTTTCCACAGATTTCACACTGTAAAAACCTCGTGGGTAAATAGCCAATATGTACTGAAAGTAAGAATGCTAGATAAACAACTATAATTAGTTAACTAGCATTATCTTGTCTCTGTTTCCTAATTCATTTTATGTTATATAATAATAGTCAATTACTTTGTAGTTCCTGTTACTTGGTAAGTCGATGGAATACAGTTTGAATGATGTATAAACAGATAATATAAATTGACAATATACAGATGAAAACAAATTATGTGGAATTGTTTAACATATGTTTGGTTTTTGGGTGTGTTGTTTGTAGGAACTATGATCGAACACACAAGCCTGCTGCTTAAATAATCAAAGCATAACATAAGAGTCTAACATCACTAAATAAATCTTTCAAACATACGAATCACTCTACTCAACAAAAACCAAGTTGTCACTTACTATATATACAATGAAGACCAATATAAACACATTTGCATACGAATGTTTTTTTAACAACTACAGTAAGTAGTACCTTTGTTTTACAAAGACTACTTCATCTTCACTACAAAATAAATGAAACAAGTAGTATAGTTAGCAAAATCCAGATAATGGTAACATAAAACTTAGTAAACAAGTACTACATGTGATTTAAACTTCCTAAATTCATACATAAAAAAATATCTCAACTTAAAATCACATAACTGTCATACAAATAAATAAATCAATCAAAAGTACTAAATAACATATAATATATATAATTTGAACATAAGTTAACATTTATTACATAATCTTAAAATGTAAAGACTTCATAGCAACAAAAATGTGTTACAAGTCATAAAAATCACCAAAATGACCCATAAACACCTCAAATTGATACAAAAAACACATTAAAGCACCTATTTAGGAATGTCCCGATTTAACCAACCCTGTGCATTGGTTTTCCTAAAACTAATTTTATAATTTTTTCTCGCATCCTCTCTCGTGTCAATTGGAAAATTGTTGACCACAGACACGAGAGAGGATATGAGAAAGAATGATAAAATTAGTTTGGGAAAAAATAACTATGAGGAAGAGGAGATCTGAGACAACAAATAAAGATGAGTGGAGGAGGGATTATTTGATTTTTGGGGAAAATTTTGGGCGGGGCTTGTGAAACTTTCATTTTGGGCAAAATTAAGGGGTTAATAAATAAAAGGGTAAATTACATAGTTTTCCCGTTTGGTCCTCGGATTACGAGGACTCTTATACAGGGTCCCTATTTGACACTGTAATTACCCGTTTAGTTCCTGGAGCTCCGTTATGGATAACGACGGTTATCTCCATCGTTATCCTTGACACGTTGTCATTTATTTAATATACAAACACCATTTATTTTTTCACTATTATTCATTTTTTTTTCACTATTCAAAATTCATTTCTTTAAGACAACCTTAAATTCATCACCACCTCTTTTCACTATTATTCATTTTTTTCTCTATTCCAAATTCATCATTCAAGTCAACTTAATATACAAATAACATTTATTTATCTCGCTATAACAAAATCATTTTTTCTTTAAGACAACCTTAAATCCATCACCACCTCTTTAACCACCACCACCTTTGCTGCCCGGAATGACCGTGATCGGCCCGATCACCTTTTCCGCCACTGTTTTCGGGGCGACTTGGACATGGTTGTTCAAGTTTTTGTTTGTTACATCAAAGGTTTATTATCTTAGATCTTAAATTAATTTGGTTTTTATTTAATTCAATTTTTCATGTGTACTTTTATAAGCATTTTTATTAGCGTCTTAGTGAAATTTTGATTTTTGAGTAGTATTTATAGTTATTTTTGTGTTTTAAAGAAGGTGGTGACCGTGTGTAGATGGTGATTGTCGGGGTTTCATCTGAAATTGTTTATGGGCTGATAGAGGGTGGTGAATGGAAGAGGTTGGTAGTGGGTGGTGATGGTTGAAGAGAGATGGTGGTGGTGACTGTCAATTATAGTGGTTGTCGGTCGGCTTTCGACAAAGATGGTGTTGTTTTTATTTTTATAGGGTTTGAGGATGTAAGAGTTTGATAAAGATAGAGATAAAGGTGGAAATTTTTTTTAAGACCTGAGTTTATAAAATGATAGAGTTTGAATGTTTGATGTTCTTGACTTGTTCTTGTTTGAATTTGAGAATTCTCAATTACATGTATAATAAAAAAAAATTATGACTGAATATCTATACTACATATAAAGCAAATTCGACATTTTTCTTCGTTTAATTCTCAAAAATTAAGTTATTCAAGTTTATAAAAGCATATGTAACAATCTCAATTGTAACCTTTCTTCAAAAAAAATAACTAAATTTAAGTTCTAAAAAAAAAATAAAAAAAAAAAAAAAAAAAAAAAAAAAAAAAAAAAAAAAAAAAAAATAAAAAAAAAAAAGCACAATGTACAATCCTTAAATGCAACATTTCATCACAAAATCAACTATCTAACAAATACAAATATTAAATCAAAATGTACAACATTTATTCCTCCACACATATGTTACAGGTATCAGCTAATTAAATACATTAATTAGTGTTATTTTTAAAACACCCCTAAAATGAAAAATACATATATTAAAGCAATATGTGCAACATTTATTAATCCACACATATGTTACAAGTATAAACTAATTAAATACATTAATTAATGTTAATTTAAAAACACCTCTAAAATGAAAAAATACATGTTATTATACACATTGTACAAGCTAATAAAACATACAAAGCTTAAAACAATTGATGCTAACAAGTTGAGGATACATATGGTTTTGAAAACTGAACCTGACCAACGGGTTCAACCAGAAATCGGAGTCGCCACTGGTTTGGCTAGCCAATAAAATCCGTCTGAAAATGAAACGGAGATGATTGGTCAAAACCGATAAAAACATGTGAATCGGGTCGAACTAATATCATTTTTTCATTCTCCGGTTAATTAGTTCCTTTTTGTTTTTTTGGCGTCTAAACTTTAATTACAGGGTACACGCCGCTGCAACGCGCGGATACCTGCTAGTTCTTTACCAAATCAAATAATATGTATATTGGCATATTATATTTGAAACTACTGGGCATAATAGTTAATTTATGAATATCAAAAAGTGATCATGATTCATCATGTTACTCGTATCGAAAAGTGATCATGATTCACGAAGTATGAGGAAGTATGAAGTTCTATGGTGCAATGAGAAACAAAGAGTATTAAAGATACTCGTATTAATTTTATAATGTCATAAAAGTAAGAAAAAAAGAACGGAATTCAACATTACTCAAAATCGAACATTAAAATAACAGTGTTATTAAATGTGAAAAAGACAAAAAAAAATTAAAGACCAACGGTGTAAGTGGAAAAAGACAAAAAAATAACCTTTGTAAAAATTACTGTTTTGATTTTGAGTCAGGGACCAATAGTGGAAAAAGGCCAAAAATTTAAAATTACTACACTGCTAATCATTGAAAAGTCAAACTAACACGCGTTACGTATAACAGGGCTCGAGGGACCAAACGGGTAACAAAAATCGACTTAAAGGATTAACGACATCGACCCTCGTTATCTAGGGACTGAATCCGCAATCGGGCCTAAGTATAAAGAGAAACGGTGTAATTTACCCTAAGATGAATTTAGGGAGACTAGATTAGGTTTTGGTTGGTATTTGGTTTCCGATGGTTTACTTGTATATTCGTTGTTTGAGTATGTGATTTAGTGATTATGTTTGTTACCATATTATAAGATTTTCAAATGATTTGTATTGTTTGTTATGTTGTTGATTAAGTAGTAGTCAAAGTAATATTCTTTTTGAAACTACCAAAGTATATAAAATGGAAGGAAGGATAATCAAATATCCCTCGTTGGTTCCTAACCCAGTGTTGGGATTAAAAGTCTTCTTGATGTTGTTTGAATTACAGCTGCTCATGTTTGTATTAATACTGCTCAGCAGGAGTTAGTGCTACTCATGAACTTCAAAGAAAATATGCTAAGTGTTTAGTACTGCTAGTGAATATTAGTACTGCTAGTGAAAATATGTTAAGTAGTTACTACTGCTAGTACAAAGTTACTACTGCTAGTGAAAGTTAGTATTGCTCAAGGTTAAGACTACTCAAAGATAAGTTA
The DNA here is from genome assembly GCA_026074375.1 of Tanacetum coccineum. NCBI lineage: Eukaryota > Viridiplantae > Streptophyta > Magnoliopsida > Asterales > Asteraceae > Tanacetum > Tanacetum coccineum. The sequence continues at coordinate 82,536 of BQNB010008653.1, forward strand.
ATGATGTTGAGGTTAATAAGTTAGTACTGTTTGTTGTTCAAAGTGCTTATATAATATGTATTAAGTTATTTGTTTATAAAAAGATTATGGATACTTAGAAAAGTATTGTAAGCCGACTAGGGATCCTTGGTGTATAAAAGGAGGTCCTAGGGCATAGAGTATGAGACAATAATCTTATCTCTTATCAATCTTTTGAAGTCTTAGTCGTATAATTCATAGCTTCAAGGTCTTTGTAACCCTAATACTTTAAGAGTATTCGTATTATTATCATTAATAATATTGGAGATTATTTGTTGAATTGTATGTTTATTGAATTACTGTTTCATTGATAATTCTTCTTAATATTAAAGATTAGATTCCGCATAATCTTTAATACATTCAAACATAGTGTCTACTATAGTTGTGTTAGATTTATCTAATATAACTAAACCTTATAAAACCTTAAGGAATTCGATCTATTGAAGTGGGATCAACAAGTGGTATTAGAGCTTGTGTGTGTTTAATTTTCTGTCGTGATATCTGCTTATGTGTGTTTCGAGGTCATCATCAAATCGAGTTATCCGTTGTTAGCTTCTCCGGTTTGTTGTAGGTTAGTATGAGATTTGGAGGATGAGAATTGAAACAAATATATCCAGATGATAGACTATGCACTGTGAGAAGTCATAGAGAATGGTGCAACCTTGCCAAAAACAAAAATTATGGAAGGAGTTATGACAGAGATGCCTATTACAACTGCTGAAGAAAAGGCTCAAAGAAGATTAGAGGTGAATGCAAGAAATACTTAAATGATGGGCATTCCCAATGAACATCAGTTAAAGTTTAACGCTATAAAGGATGCTAAGAAGTTGCTGGAAGCTATTGAAAAGAGATTTGGAGGGAATGCAGCCACAAGAAAGACTCAAAGGAATCTCTTAAAGTAGCAATATGAAAACTTCACTGTTCTAAGCTCAAAGATGCTTGATCAAACTTTTGATAGGCTTCAAAAGCTTGTGAGTCAGTTGGAGCTTTTGGATGAAAAACTTTCACAAGAAGATGTTAATCAAAAGTTATTAAGAAGTTTGTCACCTGAGTGGAACACACATGCTGTTGTGTGGAGGAATAAAGCTGATTTAGATACAATGAGCATGGATGATCTCTACAACAACCTCAAGGTGTATGAACCAGAAGTTAAAGGGATGTCTAGCTCAAGTTCAAGCACACAGAACATGGCTTTTGTGTCCTCTTCAAATAACAACACTAGCAGCACTAATGAAGCAGTTAATACTACTCATTAAGAGTTTCTACTGCTCAGCGATCAAGTTAATGCTGCTAACTCTACAAATATTGATAACTTGAGTGATGCTGTTATTTGTGCATTCTTTGCTAGTCAACCAAATAGTCCTCAACTTGTACATGAGGACTTGCAACAAATCCATCCAGATGACATGGAAGAGATAGATTTGAGATGGCAAATGGCCATGTTGACTATGAGGGCAAGAAGGTTTTTGAAGAATACAAGAAGGAAGCTTACTGTTAATGGCAATGAGACTATTGGTTTTGATAAGTCCAAAGTGGAGTGCTACAACTGCCACAAGAGGGGACATTTTGCTAGGGAGTGCAGAGCTCTAAGAAATCAGACAAACAAAGAACAAAGGAAAGCCATGCATTGATATGCTGTGAAACCTCAACATCCATAGCTTTAGTAGCATGTGATGGTCTTTGTGGATAATGACTGGAGTGATCAGGCAAAATGGAAGGCCTAAATAGCACTCTGCTTTCTCATCTTCAAGTCCGGACTAAGAGGTATCAAATGATTCTATTTGTTCAAAATCTTGTTTAGAAACTGTTGAACTTCTTAAATCTTAAAATGATCAACTATTAAAAGATTTAAAGAAATCTGAGTTAATGGTTCTAGGTTATAAGACAGGTTTAGAGTCAGTGGAAGAAAAACTTAAAGTTTATAAAGCAAATGAGTCTATTTATTTACAAGATATTAAGGGCTTAAAATTTAAAATTAATATAGGAGAAATAACTATTAGAGAGTTTAAGAAGAAGCTTGAAATAGCTCAAAAAAAAGATGACATTCAACTTAATGTAGATAAATTTGAACATGCATATAAAAGTTTAAATAAGCTCATAGAGTGTCAGATAGTTGACAAGTGCAAGAAAGGTTTAGGCTATGAAAATTATAATGCAGTTCCACCTCCTTACACAAGAAATTTCATGCCTCCAACACCTGGCTTGTCTTTTACTGGTTTAGATGAGTTTGTTAATGAGCCTGTAGTTGAGAACTGTAAAGCTATGTCTAGTGAAAAAGAGCCTAAGGTAGTTAGGAAGTATGATGATGCCCTAATTATTAAAGAATGGGTGTTAGATGATGAGGAAGAGGATGTGTCTTAGCCTAAAACTAAAAAGAAAACAGTTAGGCCTAGTACTGTTAAGAAAGAGTTTGTCAAATCTAAACAACAAGGAAAATCGTTAAACAAGTTGAGCAACATACGTAAAACACTCACAATCTAAGAGGCAATCAAAGAAATTGGAACAATATGATGTCTCAAAAACTAGGAAGCAATTTTGAGATGTTTAATAAGGCATGTTATATGTGTGGAAGCTTTGATCATTTGCAGGTTGATTGCAATTACCATCAAAAATAGTTTCAAAATCAAAGGATGGTAAAACCTGTTTGGAACAATGCTCAAAGGGTGAATCATCAAAACTTTGCTAAAAAGACTCACCTATGTGCTAAAAAGAACTTATTTCAAGAGCAGAACTAATGACGTTTGGCTTAGTATCAATTAAAAATGCTAGACAAAATATTCAGAAGCAGTGAAAATTGTTATACTGCTAAACAAGTTAATGCTGCTCACTCAAAAACAACAGTGAATGCTGCTAGACCAATGTCATATCTTTCTAAAACAGCACATTCAACTGTTAAGAGGCCCATTAATAAGAACACAACAATTTAAATACATAATAAATAATCAAAAGTTTAATACTGTTATGGGAGTAAAAATTAATACTGCAATTGCCAAAAGTGCAGTTAGTTAATGCTGTTAAGAGAAATAATTTTAATGTTGTTAAGGCCTCAGCTTGTTGGGTTTGGAAACCAAGCAAAATTTTAGACCATGTTTCTAAACACAACAGTGCATCAATCACCCTAAAAAAGTTTGATTATATTCAGCACAAAGGCAGATCCCAAGTCATGATGGCGATATGGTCCCCAAAAAGAAACTGATTTTCTTATCTAATGTGCAGGGCAATCCATAAATGGATTTATAGGATTAAGGAGTGATTGATAGTGGATGCTCAAGGCACATGACAGGGAACATGTCCTATCTTACAGACTATGAAGAGATAGATGGATGATATGTTGCTTTTAGAGGGAACCCCAAAGGAGGGAAAATCACAGTAAAAGGTACCATTAAAAATGGTAATCTAGATTTTGAAAATGTGTATTTTGTAAGAGAGTTAAAGTTTAACATTCACTTTAGTGTTTCACAAATGTGTATAAAAAGAATAGTGGCTCTTTTTTAAAGACACTGAATGTATTGTTTTATCTCTAAACTTTAAGTTAATTGATGAAAGTCAAGTTTACTTAGAGTTCCAAAAGAACAATATGTATAGTGTTGATTTAAAGAACATAGTTCCTAAAAGAGGTTTAACTTGCCTTTTTGCAAAAGCCACATATGATGAATCTAAACTTTGGCATAGAAGGCTAGGTCACTTAAATTTTAAAACCATGAATAAATTGGTTAAGGGAAATCTTGTAAGAGGTTTACCTTCCAAACTTTTTGAAAATGATCAAACCTGTGTTGCTTGTCAAAAAGGAAAGCAGCACAGAGCCTCTTGTAAGTCCAAAACAGAGAACTCAATCAGTCTTCCTTTACATTTGTTGCATATGGACTTGTTTGGTCCAACATTTGTAAAAAGCCTTAAGAAGAAAATGTATTGCCTAGTTGTCACAGATGATTACAGTAGGTTTACATGGGTTTTCTTTCTAGCTACTAAGGATGAGACTAGTGGCATTCTTAAGTCCTTTATAACTGGGATAGAAAATCTAGTAGATCACAAGGTTAAGGTGATTAGATGTGATAATGGAACTGAGTTCAAAAACAGAGAAATGAATCAGTTTTGTGAGATGAAGGGTATTTTGAGACAATTTAGTGTAGCTAGAACTCCTCAACAAAATGGAGTTGCTGAGAGGAGGAATAAGACACTAATTGAGGCTGCTAGGACTATGCTAGCTGATTCTAAGTTGCCAACTACTTTTTGGGCAAAAGCAGTTAATACTGCTTGCTATGTGCAAAATAGAGTGTTAGTAGTTAAGCCTCATAACAAGACCCCATATGAACTTTTTCATGGTAGAACACCAACTTTAAGTTTTATGAGACCATTTGGGTGTCCTGTTACCATTCTCAATACCATAGATCACTTAGGCAAATTTAATGGTAAGGCTGATGAAGGTTTCTTTGTTGGATACTCTTTGAATAGTAAAGCCTTTAGAGTATTCAATAGTAGAAGAACAAGGAAGTGGGAAGAAAACATTACATATTAGGTTTAGTGAAGTATACCTAATGTTGTAGGTATGAGACCAGATTGGCAATTTGATATTGATGCACTAACAAGAATAATGAATTATGAGCCAATTGTTGCAGGTACACAGTCTAATGGTTTTGCAGGTACAAAAGCAAGTAATAATGCAGAACAAGCTAGAAAGGAGACAGAATATGTCAAAGATTACATTTTTCTACCATTATGGACTGCTGATCCACCATATTCTCAAGATCCAAAGAGTTCTCATGATGATGGATCCAAACCTTCAAGTGATGATGAAAAGAAGGTTGATGAAGATCCAAGAAAAGATAGTGAATGTAAAGATCAAGAGAAGGAAGATAATGTTAACAGCACTAACAATGTTAATACTGTTAGTTCAACTGTTAATGTTGTTGGCACAAATGAGGTTAATGTTGTTGGTGGAAAAACAAGCATTGAACTTCCATTTGATCCAAATATGCCTGCTTTGGAAGATGATAGCATATTTGACTTCTCAAGAGATGATGAAGATGATGTTGTGGCTGACATGAACAATTTGGATACAACAATCCAAGTCAGTCCTAATCCAACTACAAGAATTCATAAAGATCATCCTCTTGATCAAGTGATTGGAGATTTGCAATCAGCTACACAAACAAGAAAGATGTCAAAGAATTTGGAGGAACATGGGTTTGTTAGTACTATTCAACAAAGAACAAACCATAAAGACCTTCAAAACTGCTTGTTTGCTTGCTTTTTATCACAGGAAGAACCCAAAAAGGTAATTCATGCATTGAAGGATCCAAGCTGGATAGAGGCTATGCAGGAAGAGCTTCTACAATTCAAGTTACAAGAAGTTTGGACTTTAGTGGATTTACCAAATGGAAAAAAGGCTATAGGCACTAAATGGGTTTTCAGGAATAAAAAGGATGAAATGGGAATTGTGATAAGAAATAAAGCAAGATTGGTTGCTCAAGGACACACACACAAGAAGAAGGGATTGACTATGATGAAGTCTTTGCCCCTGTTGCAAGAATGGAAGCAATTAGACTGTTTTTAGCTTATGCTTCATTTAAAGATTTTGTAATGTATCAAATGGATGTAAAAAATGCTTTTCTCTATGGGAAGATTGAAGAAGAGGTGTATGTATGTCAACCATCAGGATTTGAAGATCCAGACTTTCTTGATAGAGTATACAAGGTTAAAAAAGTACTGCATGGACTGTAACATTTCGTATTTTCAGGTCAATTACGACGCTATTTAATTCACTATTTATTTTTTTTCTCGTACGCGTCTACTTTTAATCCCTATTACATAGTTAAATCGCGTAAGCTAAAAATTTTCATTTAACATATAAAACAAGAGAAATATGATTTTTATACACTATTTCCTGACATGAATAGTGTTGGTTCGTTTTTAATAAAATTTTGCGAAACATTTTAGAATCATTTATATAATATTTATACGAGTTTTAAATTTATAAATATTATTTTACAAGACGATTGACCTACTTATACGATAACGTTTTACAAACGATAAAAACATTATTTTATTTTTTCGAAAGTAATTATTAACTTTGCTCATTTTATTTTTATCGGTTACGTAAAGTATTTACGTTTCGCGATAAATTAAGTTCAGACATTCTCGGAACCCCTAAAATTTATCTACGCTTCAACAAATACTCATTTTTATTTTCAATGCTCAAAGTTTTATAAAACTTTACCCATGTTATCATTATTAGTCAAATTTACCATAAAGGAATTTAAAACCTAGACTTACACATTTTAAGTTATCACTTTATATTAAAACTACACCTTTATTTTTTTTCAAGTAATACTTCCTTTCATTTCTTTTTATCAAGACATTTAACTAGTAAATATCTTCCACAATTCCATGGGATAACATCCTTTTTAGGGAGCAAAAGAACACACTTCATAAATGAGAAACTTGTACAAATACAACTAATTAAGACTTATGTTTTATTTGACCACTTTTTCCTTAAATCCCTCCATATGTCCTAAGACTTCCTATTACAATCTTGACTAGCTTATACTACATATAACTTTTAATTACGAAGACGTGCTCGAAAGAATCACTAAATAAATAGAACTTTTAATTACGAAGACGTGCTCAAAAGAATCACTAAAAACGGAGTTAAAACGAATAAAATACGACGTTTACGAGATTTACGATAACTAAACTTATAAAAATAACT
>BQNB010008654.1:9969-46197 GCA_026074375.1 Tanacetum coccineum
AATATAAATATATAATATAATTAATATATAATATAATATTAATAATATAAAATAATAATGTTTATTATTATTATTATTTTCATATTTATATAATAAATAATAATAATAATAATAATAATAATAGTAATAATAATAGTAATAATAATAATAATAATAATAATAATAATAATAATAATAATAATAATAATAAATACTAGTGATTTAAAGTATAAAATATTGATTTACGACGTAATTCAAAACTTTCCATCCAACTTCTTATGTAATGTGAATTTCCTCCCTTGATGTAATTGTAATGACTGAATTACAATTACAACGCAAACCAAACAGCCTACGTAATGTAATGTGAATTACAATCCCATTCATTCTGCGAACCAAACAGCCTACGTAACGTAATTAGATTACAATTACATCCAATTACATTCAATTACGACGAACCAAACGGGGCCTTAGAGCGGTGTCTTGACATAGCTTTGTCATGTCATTTGGGCCCACTGGTGTAACATCACTGTCATATCATTTCAACACAACATTTTAAAATATCCCGTCCCTCATAACACACCACAACTCATGCTATTTGAGCCTTACCCACCCACCATTTTATTTATTTTTCCATTTTTTCAAAGAAACTAAATTCATTTCATTCAAATAAAAATACAAATTACAATACGAAAAAAAAAACATACTGATGAGGTGTCATTTTATACACTATCTCGGGTCATTTAACCCCCTAAATCATGCAACTATGCCCAGATTATGTGCTTTAATCGTTTGTTTTCAGGTTTTTAGCATTTGGATGGCATTTGGAGAAAATACACGTGACTTGGGCTCATTTGAAGAAGAAACGGACAAGATTACGGACCTACACCAAATCCATGAAGAAGTATTGTTTACAGAGCGTGGAGACGGCGTCGCAGGCATAAAGCAACGCCGTCGTGATCTATCCAGTGACGGCGTCAAGACGTGGCCGACTTAAAGAGGATCTAGAATCATCCACGTAGCGACGGCATCAGGACTACAACACGACGCCGTCGCAGCGATATCTCTATATATACAAAACCGATTTTAGGGTTTTAAGTGTGTAACTTTGTATAACTTTTGGGAGACGAACCCTAGTCTTTGTAGCAGCTTTAAAGGTCGTTTTTAGGGCCTCAAACCCTATTGTAACTACCTTCTATCCATGTTTTAATCAAGTAAGAGTGTTATTCATTAATCATTCAATATGTCTATGTGTTGTGTGATTAATCTATGTTCTTGCTTTATCCTTAACATGCTAGGCTAAACCCTCCTTTGTATTTGCTTATGATTGCATGAAAGTCGGATTGTAGATCCTATTACTGTTGCTTCTTGTTGATGAATGTGCGCGTTAGGCTTTAGAAAACCAGCTTTTGTCTGTATCGTTGTAGACACGTCTAGGGAAATCGTAATGTGCAGTAGATAGGATACCATCGGGTACAGTCTTCATACTACCTTACCCCATTATATGGTTGATCCCTCTTAATGATATTTTCTCACGCATTTAATATATATTAGAGGCGTGTATCTAGTATTCATACTACCTTACTTGTGAGTTGCCCTAACAGAATATTAAATAGATGGCGGGTTTGTGTAATCCGTTCATGACCTAGGAAATACTTACACAAATCATCACAAGTGTGACACAGGAACAGGTTTAGGTAGAGCAACCTCAAAGTAATGCATGACTAAATAAAATACATTTAATTATCTTAAAGTTATCACCAGTAGAATTAGAATTAGTTTAGTTAATAGTTCACAATAAAAAACCAACCTCTCAAACCATAGATTTACTTGCTTTCTTATAAATATAAAAACACAAAAATAATCTTCTCTCAACCCCGAGAATTTTGTTAGACCGTGATCATGCCTTCCTAACCTATTCCCCTAGAGAACGATAACAACCCCCGAGTCTTGCCTATACTACTACTGCAACGGTTAGGTACTCTGCCTAGGGAATTGTAAAAATTCTTGTTGAAGTCCTACGACGACCGCATCAAGTTTTTGGCGTCTCTGCCGGGGAATAGTTAGGTTTTGATCATAGTTTAACTTAGTTCTACTCGCTTGAATCCTTTCAAGTGAGACTTTAATTCCGTATATTAGCTTTCTCGTAGTCTATCTTTTCTTTGTGTTAATTGTTTCGTAACCCATTCTCGTCAACCTCTATGGGAGACGAGAATCCTATCCGTACTCTTGGAGATTACTCCAAACCTAGCCACGAAGGCTACAGGAATACCATCGAGCTCCCCGTAGGGAACAACGTGGTACCTTTTCAATCTGACACCATCCGGTTGGTGCAAAACGAATGCTCATTCTACGGACTTCGGTTCGAGGATCCAAACCAACACCTCAAGGATTTCTTAAAACTTGTGGACTCACTTGACCTTGACGGTGAAAACAGGGAAAGAACGTGCCTGCGTTTATTTCAATTTTCCCTTCGCGATCAAGCTAGAAATTGGCTTGAACGTCTTCCAGCAAGATCCATCACCACATGGGAGGATCTTACTACTCGTTTCCGTGCTTAATTCTTTCCACCGGGAAGAACCGCAAAACTATGCAATGATATCCTGATGTTCCAACAACATCATAGAGAATCTCTTTTAGAAGCATGGGCTCGTTTCAAGGACTCACTACAAAAAGTCCCTCGCCATGGCATCGATCGTTGGCTTCAGATCTAATTTTTTTATGATCATGTCTCCTTTCATCTTAAGTGCGAGATTGATCGCGTCGCCGCCGGCAAATTCCGCTATAAGAATACCGACAAATCTTGAGAAATCATTGAGAACCTCGCCCTCTACGACCATGAGGGCTGGAATGACACAAAAGAATTCGTCAAACCAGTCAAAGCTATTTCTACACCTCAAAGCACCTCAAAAACACCTGACCGAAGACTTCTTGAGCTCGAAGACCAGATTAACTTCTTACTAAAGGGATGACGACCGACACCCAGACCGAGCTCAACACACATCCCTCAAGCTTATGCCGAAGCAATCTATTCAAACCCTCATCCACAAAACCAAAATGAACCACCAAGGCAGAACCCCTTTACTTTTCCTGAACGTACCGGTCCAAACCCTCAGCCACAAGCATTAGGAACCACTTTCGAGGCTCGAGTACGAGACTACATGGCAACACACACTGAACGAATGGAGAGATTTGAAAATGCCATTTTCAAGCAACGCGAGGAGATCAACGATAAAATGACTGAAATGTTCGGGCTTCTTAAGGAACTCACGACCAGCAGAGCTCCTGAAAAAGTATTGATAAGGGAAGAGGCTAAATTCCCCGTCACCAAGAACGTAAATTCCATTTCTCTCACCAGAGGGGAGGAATAAAGGAGTAAAAAGACTGATGTAACGACCGGAGACGACATTTGAAAACCTACCAAGACAGAAACGGAAATGCCAGTCAAGGAAGCCAAGAAGGAGGATGAAGCTGAGAACGAGCTAAACAGAAAAGCTGGAAAAGAAGAAACAACCGGGGCACCTAGCTCTCAACCCGTTGAATATTACCTGAAGCATAGGATCAATGAGAAACTAATAGAGGGACTTGTGGATAATCATAGGTTCAACGACTCCTTATCAGGAGCACGAGTCGGAAAAATAAAAAGGAAGACATACAATTTATCACCTAGGGGGCCTGTTTATGAAACAATCCTTAGAAAAAAATAACAAGGAAAGAGGACATCGGAGGAAACTTCGAAATACCCTGTAACATATGAGGCCTGAAACACATGAACGCCCTAGTTGACCAAGGATCCGACGTAAATGTCATGCCCCTCTCTGCCTACATGAAACTAACCGACGAAAGGCCTGTTGAGACCGACATTAGACTCTTCCTAGCTAGCCACTCGTATATCTACCCTTTAGGAATTATAGAGGACATATTAGTTAAGGTTACTGAGCATGTGTGCCCCGTGGACTTCGTAATCTTAGACATTAAGGAAAACGAGAAGAGGCCTTTCATCTTAGGAACACCATTTCTGACAACGGCTAAGGCCATGATTAAGTTTGATAAAGGCACCATAACTCTAAGATCTGAAAAGAGTAAGATAAGCTTCCATAGGATACCTGAATCTTTTTGTAAGGACGAGAAAGGAATTAAGAACGATATAGAGCCTATAGCCCCCACTATGACTGTAAATAGGCTAGTCTTGGAATGGGAGGAAAAGATAAAACTTCACCAGGAGAAGGAGATGCAGTTTGACCAATGGAGGAACAAAAACTTCAAAAATGAGTGACCTGCACCTGTTAAAATAAAAGATGGAATGAAGTAAAGGCCATAAATTACCTCTCAATCCTCTTGTTCTCAGGGTACTAATAGGGAACTAACCTACGCCAATTTTTGGAATCATATCAGCTGTACGCATGATGTAAATCGTTGTGTGGTTTTAGATTTTATATCACAATTTTAAGTTATATTTGTCGACTTACCAAAAACAACCCTTACTGGCATTGTATCCGTCAGTGGTATTTCGTGTTAAGTAGGTGTCAGATCACTAAGAGCGGAACAATCTTTGCAATGTTATTAATATGTTGATTATCTACAACTAAGTTAATTCTATCTATGTTAAACCTATGTTATTCCTAAATCTAATGGTTAAGGGGGGTTTTCCAGCCTGAGAGACTGGCCCACAGTAAAAAGCGTTTGTGGTGACTAAAATTAACTTAAGACACTAAAATACACGCAAGCAAATTAATAGAATATAAAAGAGCGGTCTAGTCAAATATAAGAAAACTGTATTAACCATTATTAATCTAATCAGAACATAGGTTTGTTTATTAATAGTGCAATGATTACTTATCTCGAGACGGCATATCACTCTTAAGATTAAGGCGGTACTTCTTCCTTAAACCTAGACACGTAGAATTTTATCACAATTAAACCCTAGCTCATAGAGACTTTACCCAAGTATTTACCATTAACTATAGAACGTACTCGTTTGATCCCTATCACCCTGCCGGTCCAACTAAGCTTACATCTAAGGGCAAGATAGGGTCCCTCTATTTGTATCGTATTGGTCTAGTTTACTAAATCACTATATGGAGAGCTATCCCGCTCCTAAATTACTTGTCTCGTATCCTAGATCCAGTTGAATGATAGGTTGCATACAAAAGCATGTAAACAAGTATAAATTGATAAACATAAACAAGCAATCAATGATAAATTAAGCAATCGAGATAAACAAACCAAACATTCAGATCTTCATAATAATGGCTAATACCCAAAGGTATTAGCCTTCAAACGTCATAATCAATACAAGAGTAATAATTTAGCCAAGTAAACTAATCGAGTTAACAAATATACATAACACTTACAGATACAAGAGTATATAATTACAAGTTGTTTCCATATTGAAGTTAATCACGTTCAAGACCTATGCTAGCTCTCTCTCCGATGAAATTCGACTTTTATGGTTTAGGTATCAAAAATATGATTTAGCACACTTAAAACTCGTTTTTAAGTTTTCTATTTATAAGGTCTGGAAAAAGGTTGATACGGCGTATCAAAGTCTTCGATACGGCGTATTGGGGGTTTTCTTGGAGTAGGGACCATGTTTAATATCTTCCAGAATATTTTATTTCCATATGGCTTACATACGGCCGTATTAGGTCGTACCTGGATACGGCGTATTGAATCTTGTTAACTTCGTGGTTTTTTAGGTGAAGGTGCAGGTACAATACGCCGTATCTTCCTTAATATACGCAAATATAGGTTATCAGAACACTAATCTTCAAATATCTTCGTTTAAGCTCCAGAATGCATGTCTTTTTGTTAACTTTCACCAAGTACTCTATATTTACTGCAATTCTCAAATACAAACGATTAATTAATAATTCTTTGTAATAATTATATAAAATGGGTTAATTACATGGGAATAAAATGATTTATAAAAGTGACCGTTACTTGATATCACAATATCCCCCCAATTTGAAATCCTACTTGTCCTTCATGTAGCCCTTTAAAAGTTTATGAAAATGTTCTCAAATGGATTTTTCCCTTTAAGTATTTAATCGTGATGCTTATGACAACTACACAACCAAACACACCCACGAAATAGAAGTGAAAACACTCCAAATCACCTCAACTAATCTACATGGAACATGTAACTAATTTTTTAATTGCTCTTTATGACGAGTATTCTATCATAGGCTTGGCAAGGATACACATCTCTATCACTAGAGCTAAGGAGTAACAAGTTTATAAAGGTAAAATGGGTTTTTATTATAAGGCTTAGGGTTGATCATTCTACAATCTTTCACCAAAAGTACCACAAATCCAACAAGCAGCTGAAGCAACACATACATGCCGAAAAGACGAATAGACATGTGTGTTCGATCGCATCCTCATTCGAGTTTAACCAAGGGTTAGGATGAAGAATGATATAGGGTAGGGATCTTATAACTTTCACCAATAGTAATAAACCAACAAGGCACGAGACATTGCATTCATGGCCGTAACAATGGAAATAACATGCATGCTTAGATCACCATCCCTTCGTGTAAAACCCATAAAGATTAGGAAAGGGAAATTTAATTTTTTGTTAAATAAAAATTACAAGCAAATAGACAGGTCCAAGTTATAAATTCAACACTTTTTCCCTACCGTGTACCCAGATAAGAACACAACCCTATTTACAAACGTCTTAATCATAGAAAAAAAAAATGAAAACAACACCTGATTGGCGTTCCCGTAACGGTCAACTTCCCAATCATCCCATACTTTACATACTTACAAGACAAGTGGCGATATCTACCACTTTATACAATACTTTACATCGTTGACTTATAAGACGTATCAACGAATAATCGATCCTTCATATAATTCCTTCGGTCTAAGATTTTGCGAAATGATTATCTTCAAACTTTCCTCCCTTTTTTGTTGCGATTTTCTAATTTTTTTTATTTTTTTAAAGATATACTAACTACGAAACTCGGTGTAATTTCACCATCTTCAACGATCATAATATCTCCATAAGTCCTTCGATAAGTCTTCGGTCTTCGAACGTACGCAAATTTGTGTTGGTAGTAAAAATACATGAGTTTTGACTACTTTATACATTCCCATTTGCAATGTGCAAATTTCTTCCAACCGTACCAAAGATAGAAAATTAACACAAGACTCAGGAAATACATACTTTACACTTTAACAACTAGCAACTGATAAATGGACTTAATCTAACAGGTAGCGAAAGTGTAGATGTAATAATGAAATAAACATTCGGGGTAATTCCTAAAGGATTAGCTCATGGTTTTCTAGGGGTATCTTACTCTTAAGATGAGAGTAAACAAACGTTTATACGAGGATTTAACTAACCACAATTAGTTAATAAACACATAGTAAAGGCGTTTTTTGGGGTGTAATCCTAAAAATTACCAATATAAACAAGTTACTCCATCTAAATCCATAGTACTCATTATTGTGGTCTCAATAGATATACCAAGCCAAGTTCTAAAGTTTACAACATCACTGGCACACTCATATTTTGTGGAATTTAGGTAAACATTTGGAAACAGATAAGGTTAAATCCTCACAATATCTAATAAGGGTTATTGTTGTTGCGGTTATGTATCAAGTAATTTCCACAAAAGTATCTTGGAATTTTTTTTAATTTGAAGAATATTTTAAGCATTTTAATGTGAAAATTAGGACAAATATACATTCTAATTCCTCCCCCTACTTGAAATTTATACATACATCCTCCGTTGTATAATAAAACATTAAAAAACAAGAATTAAAGGAGAGAATTAGAATGAGAAACTCCCCGAAATTTTGCTCGTAAAGATTCTCCAAGTTGAGTTTGTGAGCAAGGATGCGTTTGAACAACCGTCTTGAAGTTTCAAGACTCCAACACTTCCAGATTTTCAGATTGTAGATACTTCACCAACAGTCGTCGATTTCTTTTCAGCGAGGTCCTGTGCAAATATAGGAAAAACAAGCAAAATCTTATCCTAGGTATCTAAGGGTTTTAAATTTAAATAAACTGGACTGGAGACGCAATATACCGTATCTATAAACTCGAATACGCCGTATTGAGAAACCTGTAAAAAGTATCTAAATACGGGCCAGTCTGTTGAATACGCCGTATCATGTGCATGAATACGCCGTATTGACAGAACTGACAATAATGTTTAAAGTGCACAAAAATAAAGGACTGATATCGTCCAGACATTCAATACGCCGTATGGTATGGAGCGGATACGCCGATTGATGTCTGGGAAGACAGACTCGATAAAAAACAATCCGGGTTGTGTCCCGGGAAGCACTTTTCTTTCAGCTAGTCTTTAAGTTAGACTTTTTCCTTCCAACTTTCTTCTTCATTCCATCTCATGCACGCTTATGTGCCCGCGTGTGAGCCATTCTTCCATCTTCGCATCTCGGACATATTCGGGTCCTAAGTTCAAGACCCCCTTGTAGAAACTCTTGAGCTTTTGGTACGAGTGCGAGATCCCATTCATCTTATCTTCTTCACTCACCTTTAGTAATGGCGGAGCTTGTACATGGTTCATAGTGTGGCGGTTAAACCTCGAAGTGACCGCACCATTTGGTAAGTAACATCTTCATTACCATTGTAAATGGTAATCATTCCTTCAAACCGTTTTGCATTAATTCCAACATCTCTCAAAAACGGTTCGTCAAAAATAACATTGCCTATTCCTTCATCATGATAAGCATCCATATCTTCTAAAACTGCAAAATCTGTTAAAATAGAAAATTTTCCAACAAAGATAGGTATGTTCATTTAAGGTTCCAACTACATTGTTTCCCTTGTATTCCAAAATAGTCCTTCCATATAGAACTATAATAAATTTTTGGACATCATACAAGATAGTAAAAAAAACGTGTAAAACTTCAAACCTATCATGGCCAGAGAACTTTAAAGTATGGTGGGGGCACAACAATACACGGATTTTCTTATTGTGTCGCAACCACTAGGATAAGCCAAAAAATTTGCTAACCATTCTAGCATTATTCCTAGCTCTAAATTCCTCAACTCCCTCACCTTCCTCAATAGTGGGCATTAAATCATCAACTTGATCTCTCCTAAGATCTAATGGTACATTGTTAGTTCTATGTAATCTCCAAAGAAAGGGTCTAATGATCTATTCAACACTAAAGTCTCTCCCATTAGCCTAGCTTCTAAATCAAGTTCCATTCTTTCTCTTAAGCTTAGCATGTAGACCCTCTTAATTAAACTACTAGCAGTTTTAACACTTTTGAAAATTATTTTCTCTTCCCCAACCCTCAAAGTAATCTTCCTTTTGAAAACATCAATCTTAGCATGGGCGGTAGACAAAAATGGTCTTCCAGATCAAGGGCACTTGTGAATAAATCCCTCGGGCAATATCAATGAATTATAAAAATCTATGAGGAAAACAAATTTACCAATACCTACTAGCACGTTTTCAACAATTCCTATTGGATATTTCACGGTCCTATCTGCTAATTCAACTGTTAACTTAGTGTGAGCTAATTCGCCTAAACCTAAGTTAAGGTAGGTCGAGAGAGGCATGACACTTACGCTAGCTCCTAATCAGCAAGGGCATTATAAAGCAAACATTATTAATATAGCAAGGTAGAGTGAAACGCCCGTCTTTCGTTCTCCTTTCTGGGGTATGGATTTTATTGATAACGTGAATCTCCATATGAGTAAGCTCCAAAAATTGCGTCCATAAATCCCTTCTTACTTCACAGTATGCAATCATTCAAACAGACTTAGAAAACGGATTGTCGTTTGTCTGTCTCGTACTTAGTGTATTATTATGTTCATGGATACGTCTATTGGTGTGATCCCAATACTCGTATCGAGCTTGCACAGCTTTTAACAGTACCAGACCGAACGGACATAGTCTCTCGGGGCTAGTATCCAGTAGAGCTCGTAAACTTCCAAATCCTCTTTCCTGTATACCTTGCTCATTTGCCCAATTTGGATCTCCAAAGTTTAATTGATACCTTTTGGTTCATTATGGCAGCATCCTTAAAGCTTGGATTCTTTGATCAAATAAGAGTTTTCTCATCATGGTCTTTGCCAAGTCCCCATAAATTTTGCTTATGTTTCATCCAAGAATTGCCTTGTTCTTGGTAACAAAGGGTTGGCATTGTTCCTTTGTAAATCCCAAAGCAGTTGCAGCTATATCCCCCTCCTTCAAAAGGTGCACCAAACTGAGTATAGTAAGCTTCTTCGAGGGTTTTCCCTTCTTCCTTTAGTGGGCAATCTTTGGTGTAGTGGGGACTTTACATTGTTCACACTTACTATGAGCAGCATAAACTTTTCATTCACATTTTTCGATTTCTCTTTCCAATATGTTGTGTTGTGCTTGTATGGTAGCTAAGCCGTCAGAAGTTTTAGTACGTTTGGTCCTAGATTTTCCATTTTGTCATTTTTGAGAGTATTCAGCCATTTCTTTTGAATGGCTACTTTGCATCACAGCCTCTTTGATGGATGGGCTCATCTTGATCAAGAATTTGTCTAGTTGAAACATCTAATCCATTATAGAACAAGACTACCTCCTCAAATCTTTGTTAAATAGTGTTGAGGACACTTCATC
This sequence comes from Tanacetum coccineum, assembly GCA_026074375.1. NCBI lineage: Eukaryota > Viridiplantae > Streptophyta > Magnoliopsida > Asterales > Asteraceae > Tanacetum > Tanacetum coccineum. The sequence goes on from BQNB010008654.1 coordinate 20,532, forward strand.
AAGAGTTATTTTAACATTCTCCCAAGCTTGAAAAAGTTTTTCACATCCGGTTCTTGCTGATAGTATGATTTTCCTCCATTTTTCTTTGCAGAACGAGAGAGTGGGGCAATATTTGCTTAAAAACTTTTGTCTTCCGACTTCATCAAGTGCTATCGAACCAGATGTTTATTTCTTACCCAACGATTTGCGGATCAATTAGGGACCATAGAAAGGCTCTAAGCATCAACTTAGTCCCCTATAATTTTATATTAGGCGAGTGGAATAAATCTACAATCTCAAGAACTTTCTCAATGTGTTCGTTCGTATCTTCATGATCCGAACTGCTGAAAGTGTTGGTACGTAATTCTTTGAGAAATTGGCCTTTCAGTTCAAAATTATCCTTGTCCTCAATCTTAGGCCTAGCAACTCCCGATCCATAGTCGGCCCGAGTTTTGCTCATGTATTGTTCCATAGTTTCCGCGCAACTCTTCCTCCGAATACTTCTGTCCAAAATAGAATCGAAATCAGGTCAATCTCGAGTTGTCAAAACTTAGTGTCGGAAGTGCTTCCTGGATATCGAAATTCTCGTTCGTCTTAAAAGGCGTAAATAGTTCCTTCGTAGAACTCCTTGTCATGCACTACCTGAAACAAGGGATAAACAATCAGTAGGATGGGCTCAGAAGAAAGAAAACACAGATATATGGAAGTTGAATGCAAAAAACTAGATCTGTTATTGTATCAGATAATCAATACGCCCTATTCAATGGATCTGAGAATATGGCGATATTAATCTGGAAATCAAACGTTGTAACTGGGATAAGAAAGTGGATACCGTATCCAATGGACGTGGATAGCGTCCGATCGGTTTAATCGACCAAACAGCTGTTATTAGAAGACAATTAAATCACAACAAACAATTAAACACACAAATATACAAAGCAAATAACATATTATACACTAGATCCCTAGATTAGATCTAATCTAATGTTAAAAATCAAAATATCAAATAAAAATCAAGATTAAATTTTCACTCCTCGGCAACGGCGCCAAAACCTTGATGTGTCGTTGTGTGTTGTTAATTTTAATAATTTTTAAGTTTAAATTACTATTAAATCAACACTTCCACGCAGTGTAACCACGGATCGGTGTAGTTTTCGTGTAATAGAGTGTGTCGATCACTAAGAGCGAGAAACAATCTTTCAATTTATTAATATTTTGGTTATCTAAACTAAGTTAATTCTATTCTATGTTAAACCTATGTTAATCCTAAATCTAACGGATAAGGGGTTTTTCAGCCTGAGAGACTGGCACGGGTTTTGTGGTGACTAAAATCAACTTAAGACACTAAAACACACGCAAGCAACTTAACAGAAGATAAAATAGCGGTCGAAGCTAAATATAAGAAAACTGAGTAACCAGTATTAATCTAATCGAACTTAGGTTTGTTATTTAGTGCAATGGGTTTACTATCTTGAGCGGCATATCATTCTTAGATTAAGGCGGTACTTCTTCCTTAAACCTAGACACGTAGAATTCTATCACAATTAAACGCATCCGCATAAAGCATCCTTATTTGTTTATTATAATCTATCTTAGGGATTAAAGCAATGGTAATCTAGTTAAACCCTAGCTCAGAGAGACTTTACCCACTTACTGCAATAAAGATAATTGCAAGAAACACTACATGCCCAACTAACCAAGTTCTTTACCAATTAACTGATAACGTACCTTATCCTAGGTCACCTGCCAGTCCCCCCAAAAACTCAAAAGCTCTTCACAATCAAAGGGCAAAGATAGGTCGTATTTGTGATCCTATTGTCTAAATGTTAAATCACTATAGGGAGAGCTATCCCACATCTAGATTTACTTTTCCGTAACACATTCCAGTTTTAATGATAGGTCGCATACAAAAGCACGTAAACAAGTATAAATTGAGAACAGAAACAACAATCAATAATAAATTAACAATCGAAGAATAAACAACCACACATTCAGAATCTTCATAATAATGGCTAAAACCTGAAGGTATTACCTTCAAAACGCATAATCAAAACAAGAGTAATAATTAGCCAATGTAAACTAACAGAGTTAACCAAATGAAACCAAAAACTGACCATTAACAAGAGTATATGAGAATTATTAAGTTTTCCTATGCAGTTAATCACGTTGCAAGACCTCTTCTGCTCTCTTCTTCTCCTCTAAAACTTGACTTTTAAGGTTTAGGTATCGAAAATATGATTTAGCACACTTAAAACTCATTTTTGAGTTTTCTATTTATAAGATCTGGAAAAAGTAGGATATGGCATATCAAAAGTATTCGATACGGCGTATTGAGGAGTTTCTTAGAGTAGGAACCACGTTTGATATCTTCCAAATATTTTATTTCCCTATGGCTTTGAATAACGGCGTATTGGTCTTTTCCTGATATGGCGTATTGATCTTGTGTCCCTTCATGTTTTTAAGTAAAGTGTCAGATACAGATACGCCGGTAATCTTCCTTGCTGGATACAGTGTATTTGTTGTCAAAACAGTAATTCTCAAATATTTTTGATTATAGCTCTAGAAATGCGTGCCTTTTTGCTAACTTTCACCAAGTACTCAATAATTACTGCAATTCTCAAATACAAATGATTAAGTAACAATTCTTTGCAATAATTATATAAAATGGGTTAATTACATGAGATAAATGATGCTATAAAAGTGACGTTATTTGATGTCATCAACATATCTTGGCTAGACCTGACCATGGCGTGGTTCCAAAACTCAGTTTGTAGTTTCTGTATCTCATTGACCTGGTAAAATTCCTCTCTTGTCAAAGTCTTAAAGTCTTCCATGTTATCCCAACAGCGGCCTCTCGGCTTCGTGTGTAGATCTGATAGTTCCACCATGTGAGTGCCTTACCAACAAATGACCAGCATGTACTTCACACCTATTTGGTTATCTCACATCCACTCATATCCTGAACTGACTCCATCTTCTCAATCCAACGGGTATAGACTATAGCACCTCCCTTACCATCATACTCTTTTGGGTTACAAGCTAAGAACTCCTTATAGGTACAACCCCTTCGGTCGTTGTTCACAATGACATTCCTAACATCGCCCTGGATGTTGTCATTGACGGCATCGCCGTTTTGATTCTTATTGTTCCCTTGGTTTTTTACCTAAGCCTCTTGATAAAGAAACACACACCTAAGACTTGCTTTAAGTAACACTTGCGAAGCCGTTGTTACAAATTTCATCATTTTTTTAACATGTTTTGATATCATATCTTCACAGGACCAAATTTGTTAGTGATACAAACACAAACACCATTGTTTTGTTTAGACATTATTGCCTATGTCTATTGTATTAGTCTGTCCCAAAAAAAGACTGGATGTGACTTGCGGTACAATTGGAAGAAGAGAATCACTAAAATAGTGGTCTTGTTTTCAAATCTGATAAACACTAATAGGGTTACACTTTAAAACTAATAATACAGCTGTATTAAGGATCTAATCCAATATCAAAAATCTGACTGATAGTCTTGTATTTAGGTTTATTTTACGACCGTTTCCCAAATAAGTTGATCAATTAAAAAAAATCCTGGTTCTCGTTCTTCAGTCAAACCAGAAATAATTAAGAAAGACAAAAAGTCAACACCAAGGGTGTGTTGGGTAACCTATGGGGCCGGTTAGGGAGAAGGAAAGAAGAGGGACCAAAAGTGTCAAAATTAGGTAGCTTTTTCCCAAAGATATGTAACCCTAATCCTAACACTATAAATAGAGGATCCTTAGACCTCATTATTGATCCCTATTCCCTTTTTCTCTTCTCCTTGTAATCGAACCAAACAAACAACCTTTAGGGTTTTTGGTTTTTTTTATTACTTGACGTATTCTTGAGCGTTGGTTCATGGAACTAGCATTCGGGTGGTATTGGTCGACGTGTAGTGTATGATTCGCGTAGAGGTTACTTATTTTAGTAACTTAAAGGTTTTTGATTTTGCATGTATTTGTCACACCCTGCTAAAGCGGAAACACGGGAATGCGACATAATGATTTACATAGCTCAAGATACAAGATCATACCATACAAGGTTTACAAAGATTTAGATTTACAATAGTTCACCAGTTTACATTTTAGATCTGAAAGGCACAAGTCTCTAGATAAACACCCCATGAGTGTACTTCTTTAGTTCCCATTACTCCCGAATTACCTTGGTTAAAAACACACCTGAAAATGATACTCGAAAAGGTCAACATGAAGTTGGTGAGCTCGTATGTTTGATAACAACCCAGTTGCTGTGCCATAGTTTCAAAAAGTGGACAAATGTGCAATATGACAGTGGATACATGCAATAGATTAGATACCACCATAGCAACTCCTTGCTATCATAGATCCATAGATTCACAACATACATAGATACCAACATAGCAACTCCTTGCTATCATAGATCCAAGCACTTAGTTTACTCACACATAAAGCCTACCAGCTTGAGCTATACATAGGGCGGAAGATCCACAAGTTCACAAGATTCACAAGATCACAAGATCACCAGATAAGATCCACACAGTAAGTTCAACCAAAACTCATGCCATTCACATAGCAGTCAAAGACACGTAGCATTGTCCAAAAAGATAAAAAGTTTCGCACAGTAATGAAAACAAGTTCAAAACATATTTGAGTATCATTTTCCCCTAACGAAAAAGAGTAAAAAAGTGGGGCTACGAGAACTCACCTCAAAAGATGATAGTAGCTGAACAAGATAACCTGTTGGGAATTATGTTTTCCTAACTTAGTACCGTTAGTGATGATAGTTAGTACCGATAGTTATAGTTAGTACTGACAGTGCTACGAGAACTCACCTCAAAAGATGATAGTATCCGAACAAGATAACCTCCCTACAACAAAGCGACCACGTACAACGTCCACAGACCTAATATTAAGTTCACCCAATCAATAAATTTAACAAAAAAATTGGCTTTGTTGGATAAACGTTAAACATTAAAGTTTGTAAAAATGTTTGGATCTTTGTTTACAAAAGGTTTGTAATCATGGTTTGTGTGGTAAACTATAAGAACAACGTCGATGCACCTGGGCTAAGTGCGACATTACCCCATAAAGATTCAAAACAGATTTAACGATCCATGCCAGGTAGAGCGTTTACCCAATCAGAGACGGAAAAGTGAATCCAAAGTGTATAAGCGTTAGGGAGATACATGAATACAAAAAAATAAGGAATAATAACTCCAAAATTTTAAAGTACGAATGCTATTTATAATAAAATAATAATATTTTATTACTTTCTCTTCTTATCAGGCTTACAAGGGTAAGTATGAATTCTTACCTACTTAGTATGTCTTCCAGTTAATGATTTAACCTTGAACTTAACGAATAAATAAATCTAATATTCGTCCTTTTGCGTATTAATATAGGACAATAGGTGTTTGTATCAAAATAATTATAATAAGTAGTGACATTTTATAAAATTTCGGCATGACCCGTTTGTTTGTAAGAGTTTTCCTAAGGTTTTCAAACCTTAATTTCAACCACTTTCTAAATTCAACAATTTCTCAACAAAACACCAAGTTTAGATTTTCTTTATGACGATCCGTCAAAACTCACATTTCAAAGACTACCCAAATCACTTTAGTTTACTCGAGTATAAGTCTACTAGATGTCCTGAAGCTATCTTAGTTCAAGTTCTTGCTCATTTGGTCATTGGGCCTTATGGCCCTTTATAAGTTTCTCAACTAGCCCGATAATACGACAATTATAGTTTATATATCTTATTGGGCTTTTCGGCCCAATAAGTCTACTAATATATTTTAAGCTCCACATAGGCCAAAATAGTTCAATAACCTATAGAAAGGTGTAAAGATCTCTTAATCAAAAGTAATAATCCATGGAAAGCCGTAGCTTATTTCACTATTGGGCCAAGAAAAGATATTAGTTTCAAAATTTGTTTAGTTTCTCAAATAAGTCTCAAATAATATTACTTGATAAATAAGCCGGGTCAAATAAGTTTCAATAAGCCGTAGCTTATTATTCTTATTGGGTCGCGAGCCCAATAAGCTCAAAAGTCCCGATATAAGCTAGAAATAGTTTGTTAAGTTCAAAAATAATTTGTCAAATGAGCGGCGAAATAAGTGCTTAATAAGCACACAAATAAGCTAGTTTTTAAAATAAGCTATACCCACGAACCCTTATTGGGCCGAGTCCATTATTAGGCCCATTAAGACCGTTTCGCAACCAAATAAGCTCAAAACCAAGATAGAAAATACGATAAGCTAATAAGTTCTTTTTCAAGATACGATAAGCAAATAAACTATAATATGCTAACGATAAGCCGTACGAAAACAATAATGGGCCGAGCCTTAGAACCCTTTTTTTTCTTTTCCTCGCTGGGCCGAAATAGAACAAGGCCCAAAAGACCACAAATAAGCTCAAAATAAGTCCGAATATGTTACAAACTCACAAAATAAGCTAACGAAATAAGCACAAGGGTTTCAAAATAAGCCGAATAAGTCATGGGCCGAGCCCATGACTTTCCTTTCGTTTGTTGTTTTGGGCCGAGACACACCATGAGCCCACGAACCACAATAAGTCCATGACAAGCTTTTTTTAAGCTAGGACTTTTCGGACAAGAGTAAATAAGCACGAATAAGCTCTAGACACTACACGACATTTTACCACTACGACCATGATATTAGAAATGACCAACCCTTGTTTTCTTTTTCTTTTTTTTGTTTACGTCACGTCCAAACGCACCCCTTTAAACCTTCGTTTCGATTTTAAGTTTCGATTTAAAACAAGCGCCTTGTACAACTAGTTTTATATCATCACGTTAACCACAAAAGTACAACTATTTAAGATTTTGAGGACTTATAAGTTTGTGGGTTTCGGTTGGGATTTAGACGCGAGAAACAACCCAAATGTTGTTTTTGATTACCCGAGACTATAAAAGAATCAACTCTTGAATGTTTCTTAACCCTTTGATCTTGATAAACTTTGAAAAATGTGTGTGTTCTTGCCTTGTGGTTGCTCGTCTGATTTCAAAGAAAGAAAGAGAGGAGTATGAATTTTTTTGATTTTGAAAAAAAACATGCAAGAAGTGTGTTTGTGTTTTGTAATATATAAAACAAAAGAGAGGACTTGCATGGTTGCTAAACTTTAGCTTCCATGTTCCCCCTATGGGGCCGACGAGTACAAAGGGTGGGAGGGAATCTCATGCTTTTTCATCTTGTGTCGGGATTTGATTGCGTGACTAGTTTAAGTTTAACCGAAATCCCGAGTTTTAAAATAAGAAAGTTCATGTTACCCAAATGCGTTTCGCCCCTTTAGACTCGTCCAAGGTTCGTTTCGAGATCATTGTTTTCCTTTAACACCTTACTTTTGACTTACTTTTCGCGAAAGTATCCGTTTCTCGATAATTTTGATATACTCCAAAGATTTACGTTCTAAATGAACGTTAAAGATAATTACGAGATAACTTATATCAAATAAGTTTAATTAGATCGACCCAAGGTATTTAGATATGTTCTAGTTTACAGTCGTGCCGGTATGCGGTGCGTGACGATTTTCGCTGAATGCGAGAAAAATTCCCGATAAGCGTTAAAACGATAACATAGATACTTTTATACAGAAAAGATGAATCAAAAGTGATTCATTTAGGAAAAATCAAGACTCTCAATACCCGGTTAAACCGTAACTGTTTCGCTCAAAAGAAGCCAACAACGTCAACTTTTTAGTTTTTCTCCGAGAGAACTAACAAGATCGAAAAACGCAGATATACAACCATAGTATTTTAAAATACTAAGATCCAGGAAAAGTTATCGGTTATCACAATCTAACCCCCTTAAAGGAATTTCACCCCGAAATTCAGCTCAAGTCATCAAGTGTAAAGATAAAAGGAAGTTCAGATCCTTAGCAAAACGTACTAATCCCCTTGATTGGTTCAGTCTCTCGAGTGAGGTTTCTATTGATCCCTCTAGAAACTTACTTCTAAAGTTTGACTTTTACACTCCTCATGGTGAAAATAGATCATGGTCGAACGACATGGTAGGTTTTTCCACTGTCTCCACAGTTTGATAGTTCTCCCTACATTTAAATTACGAGATTTCGGTCGGGTGTCCGGATATGATCCAGTCCACGATGTGTCAACAGAATGTTCTAAGGTATTCGATAGCATCTAGTTTCCTCGGTTGTTCTAGTCAATGTGGATAGTTCTATATGAGGTATGTGTCCCACACATTACGACTTATGTTTTTTTCTTTCAAGACCGTATAAGGTTCGCTTATCAGAATGTGTCTAGACTCTTCCAAGTAGATTTTACTTGTTTTTTCTTCAAGAAATCTGGGTTTCAACTTACTAGAAAGGGCATGATGTCGTTTAGAATCGCGTTGCTTTGTAACAGGCCGAGTTTCAATTTGACTTACTACAAATATGATCAAGTCTTCTTGTGACTTTACAGTGTTTCGTCTAACCATTTGTTTTCCAAAGTAGGGGTACAATATGACAACTTGAATATCTTTCAAGTTCCTCATAGGAAGAAAATGAAATAAAAGTGCGCATGAAGTCTCACAAAGAATGGTAATCCTATCAAAGGTGAGTGATAAGTAATGACATAAATATGCATAGATAACGATGTTCACAAGTACTAAATGTATCAACTCATATAAGAAAATATGTTGCCATCCATTGACTCCCAAGTTTCGTACAAAACCATCCTACTACTATGATAACTCTGACTTCAAAATGAGTCGACTACTGACTGATGATAATCAGTCCAGATCTGATACTAACTGAAACTACTCAGTTTAGGTCTAACACTAACTGAAGCTACTCAGTTTAGTGATGTACAAAAGTCCTAACCAACCTCATGCAGCCTACTGCTCTCTACGGCTCCTCTCCTGCTCCAATGTAGTAACACGGTCTCTCATCTCCTAAAGCTCGCGCTGTATTGCGGCGTTCTGCACCAACAAGTCATGAATCAACCTATGGTCCTCATATCTGGCCTGCCACATTGCTGCTCGCTGGGCATCTGTGTGTCCCGCCCACGCCTCCAAAGCTAACATTGGTCGCCACAAGGCACCAAAAGTGATAGTGGCATGCTCCTGAACTCGTTTCAGGCTCCCAAGCCTGAAACGCTAAGAGTGAATCTCCTCTCTAACTTCCCTCGACCTATCAAACAACTGTGATATCCCGACCATGACCCTCTAAAAGTGTAGGTTGCAATGCGTCCAAGTGCTGGGTGTAATCATGGAGTATGCTCTTGTGAAGCTCAAGCTGCGCTCCTAACTCTAAAAATTTATCCTCATCTATTGCAATAGTGGCTGCTGGGGTGGTCGCTGGTGAAGCTATAGGTAATGGTATAGTCAGGGATGCGAGTGAAACAGGTAAGGAACCGGATGACCACTCGGGTGATGCTGGTGTCTGGACTGGTACACGGGATGGAGGGTCAAACTCGATATCTAGATAAATAGTATCGTCCTTATGGTCAATCCATGTGGTATGAGCAGGTATCCTAGGTGTAGGAGTCTTGTCTGCTACCATCTGGTCTAGAGTGAACCTAGAACTCTGTCCAATCTCAAAAGTACTAGGTGCTATCTCCCCAGCTATCTCTAGGGCACGACTTCTAGCCTCCCCGTATCCTAACCCCAAAGCCTTCTACATGGTGACCTCAAACCATGCAGCCTGCATAGCTGTTGCTGCCACCATAGGTGCAGCCACCCCCCCCCCCAACCCTTACGCCCATTTGACACCCGAATACCCCCCGAACCCCCCCCCCCCCCCCCCGAAAAATTAATCATCTCCCTTCCAGTTCAGACCTCGTCCTCCGACTCCTCGTTCTCTAAGCTGGCCCCCTTGTCCTCTGACTCGTCATCCTCGGTCTCAGTGTCTAATATAGGCTCAAAGGTACCCCCGATACCTCTTTCGTATAGGAAGGGTCAGAGATGGTATTGGTGAAGCTGATGAAGAAGGGGTCTCGTAAGAGGATCTATATCTCTTATGGAAGGATGATGGTGATAGAGCCATCGTCTCTGTCAATCTGGCTGAGAAGCCTGGTGACAAGGTAGGCTGGATATGCATGACCATACGTGTGGTCCTACGATAGTACAAAGGTCGGGAAAGCTTAGGAGTGGGTGCTGTCTGAGTGAGTGGGTGATCAGGGGATAACGATGTGGTAGAGTCTGATGGAGTTATGGAGTGTGATGAGGTGATCCTTGTATTCGATAGATCAGAAGCCTCAAACTCATCGTCAGTGAGGGGTAAAACTGGTGTATGGTCATATGAAGTAAGGGTATGGTCTGATGATGGTAGGTGATCCTAGTATTCGATGGCTCAGAAGCCTCAAACTCCTGGCGGCTAGTGGCTGAAGCTCCTCTGTCTCTGAAGGAGCCTCCTCTGGCTCAGACTCAATGTCTATAGCGGTAGGTGTATGAGCCTGTCCAACTATCAAGTAAGGGTCATCTGATGTTAGAACGGGTGATGATGCAATAGGTAGTGGCTGTGGAATCTCTGTCTCCCTAAAATCCTCAAAAGGTTCGGACTCAGAGTCCGTAATAGTAACCTAAGTGCCATATAAGGGTTATCAGGTAATGGGATAGGCACTCGGAGCTTCAAGCTCCGCGGTCTAGTGAGATAGTTCTTTGAATCAATGTGAGTTGGGTAACAGGACCTGGATAACGCGTAAGGTAATAAAGTAATCTCATAATATAACATGGTACTCACATTACCAGCAAAGATTCTGCTTCAAAAAGTAATCACATAAAGTACTGAACTTAGATATTCTTAGCCAAAATATATATAAAAGCATATAAATGTAAGTATATATAAGTCTGAATATAAATATATGTATATATATTAATGTAAATATAAGAATGTATATATATATATAAATGGATATAAATCTAACTATATAATATATATATACTCATATATATAGATATACCGACACTACAAGAAAAAGGGGTATTTGGGAGGGTGGAAAACCGTGCCAAATACTCAAAAAACCGTGCCAAATGCTATTTGGCATGGCTTTTGGCTCCGTCCTAAATATGAGGGTGCCAAATACATTTGGGTCGGGTTGAAACCGTGCTAAATAGTATTTGGCACAGTTCTTGGGACGGTTTAACTTTGGGGTGCCATGATTGAGGTATTTAGCACGGCTGATGATTTTCTGTTCCAAAATGGGCATTTGTCACACTTTTATATCCCATGCCAAATGTGTGTTTGGTACTAACTCATTTCCCATGCCGAATGTTTATTTGGTACATATTTTATATATACCTGCCAAAATTTAAATAAGGACAGGTTTTATCAACCGAGACCAAGCTATTTGCACGATTTTCCGTTTTTTGGTGGTTCCAAACGTTATTTTGACACAGCCTTTTTTTTCCGCATTGCCAAAAAACATTTGGCATGTTTTTGCGTTCGTTAAAAAAGTCATTTGGCATGGTTTTGCATTCAATTAGTCATCGTATCAACTAACCATCGCAAATTTTCACAAATATAGTTCAATCGAAGCCAAAATAAACTGAATTCGATTTTTATTAATCATCAATAAAATCAAGTCTACATTGTCATAAAGTAAAAAACAATACGTCCAACATCCTTGTAAACCATGGTCTTTAGAATCACAAAGTCATGACTAGAACTCAACATAAATCACTACGATGATTTATTACTAACTAAAACGGATAAAGCTCATCAGGACACCTCTTCATCGTAAACCCTGCATAAGATAATATTCCAACATTAGAAATATGTATGAAACCAGAAAAAAGTTAGATGTAAAAAATAATAATAGAAAGAGTATACAATTTTTAAAACGGGTCAAATTATATTAGCTGATATTTGAACTTGAACAAACAACCTCATATAAGCTGACGAGAATAGCCTATGATAAAGAGCTTATTAGGTGTTTATCTTAGCTTATTTAGGCAGGGTCTGGTCCATTGAGGAAATAGCCCTTCCAATGATGAGGTATGTACTATGCCCATTAAATACGCTAGATAATCGAAACCGAAAAAGGAAGTTATCGCATTTTTAAAAGGTAGTAAGCTAATCCAAACACCCTAGTGACAGTTTCCATTATATATAATGGGTACAATATATAATTTTATAACTACAAAGCTAAGGTATGGAATTGGTACTTACATTAAAAAGATGGCTAAGCAAAAATGTCTGCACTCTTTCATCAATTTTCATTGAGAGTCCGAACCTGTAAACACAAAATACAAATGTTTTCTAAGCCGAAAATGTCGGCATTCTTTTAATACCATTGAACATTAATAATATGAAACACACGCAAAAATGGCCATAAATAGATTAACAATATCAAGTTTAATACCATATACCAAATGCGTAAAAACCCACATAGTTGACAACACCCTTCCTAGCAGTAAATATACTAATAACTTCAAACCACTGCCAATTGATAATTATCATGAATTAGAAACATGCGCTCTACTTTGTGCCTCATTAGAGTCATCTTGGTCTGCTACTAGATATTGCTACTCACTTATCAACCATAGTCTCTAACTGCTTAGACTAAGCTTTAGATCTTGAAGCCATCCTTTCTTTTGCATCTGAAAAGTTGGTATTTCTTAATAATGAGTGAGTCCCAAAAACATTACGACTAGATACTCCTCCACCAAAAGTCTTGACACTTCTGTGTCCATCAGGACCCACTAGATCAATGAAAACTTGCTCTTTAAATGAATTAGTTTGCTCTGATTCTGGTACCTCATTTAACTTCTCCTTCATTCGGTCCTATAAATACAAATATACATATGTTAATAATAAAAACAGATACATTAGTTATTAAACATCAACTAATGATTCTAAATAGTAAAAGCTAAAAGAAAAACCATACAATCCTATTATCATTTGTTAACATCCAAAGTAATAAACATAAAGATGACATTAACTATTAGCTCAATGATATGAAAGGTCATGAAAGTCAAAATTATTTGCTTATTTGATTTCGCTAGCAAAAGTAAAATGTAAGAACTATGATATTATATAAGAGAACACCTAATACCTAATTTGTACTAATGTAGAATGTAGGCAGAAAGTCATGTTTATTGACCAAATAAACTTTAGGTGACAGCATTAAATTGACATGGAAGGTCGAACGTGATCAGGTTTTGTCCACCCGTTACCAAATAAAGCACAATCTAATTAAGTTTACCTAAAATAATCAGAATATCAAATTTGTACAATTGTTTATACAGCTGCAACTGCAGCAACCAGAATATCATATGTAACAAAAATACTTACAACCACTATCCTTGTGTCTTCATCTGGTATGCTACTGTTGTTCGCAGTACGCGTTTTAATAAACACATTAGCGGGACACAGGTCCTCGTTGTTAGTTTTCATCTATAAATGAAGTTTTAAATAAATTTAGTTAGTATCCTGGTAAAAAATATACAATTGAATGAATGTAGTATGCCTGTTTGTACCTCCTCTCGAACGTTGGCATGAGATGTTCTACCAGTTCTTGGTAAAAACTCCAGATTTTTTCGATTATTGGAATTTTTCAAGGATTGAGCCTGAAAAAAAGAATAAAGTAACTAAGTTGATATAATAAACTAAAGACTGTCATGGAATACATTGAATATAATTATGTTTATCTATAATGGCTCGAATATGTTTAGCCTAAAATTTTGAACAGACGTCCTGACCAAAGTGTTTTGATCCGATGTTAAATATAAAGTCATTTTTCAAAGGAAATTGTACTTACTTGAACATCATCACGTTGCCAATAGTTCACTAAATTTGGCCATTGTTCGGGATTTACCCGACTGTCTGAAGGAGGAGTTAAAAGTTTTTCTGGATCATCTTTGTTTGGAGTAAAGAAATCATGCTTTACTCTGCTTTTCCATTTTTTCCAGTGACCACCAATAAACTTCAAACACGTATCTTTATAATGTTCTGGAGCATCTGTCTTATGCTGTGTGAAACAAATTTTTTTTTGTTATCCATACTATAAATACAATTATTTATATTATACTTCATGTTAACAAAAATACGTGCAAGGAGTATTTATATATACGATTATACCTGAACATCTCGCCACATTAATTCAAGATAGGTATTTGGCATTGACTTCCACGAAACTATATTAAGAGGAGCATGAGCCCCACATTTTGCAATTCCACCAAGTAAAATCTGCGAGATCAATACTACTATCTCCTATAGTGCTTGCCTGAGCTCATTGAAAAAAAATCTTTATTTACTTTTTTTAAATTTTTCCTTCTCCTTCATTTCCTTGATAACCAAGTGCTGGTCCTCGACCCTTCTTACGTACATCATTGGTCTTGCTAGAACCTATAAAAATTCCAACAAAATAAGGTGACTATAATGTAAATCCTATTAAACTTTCTATATAGTTACAGCCTAACTTCACCCGGTTACTCACCCACATCGCCTAGTTACAACCAACTTCATCCACTTACAATCCGTCATCAGCTAAGTATAGCCCTTCTCCCAACTACAACTACATGTGCCAATATTCTTTATGAACCTTCTGATAGTATATATGTGCATTTGGGAAAGCAGTCATAAAATCAAGGTTTCTACTCGACAAAATGGATTGAAATTTTTTTAACTTTTTTTTTATTGCAGTCCTACATGGCCATCATATTTTTAGTACAGGTTTTATAAAGTTGAAATATATGTTTTTTAAGTGTTAATCTGTTAACCAAACTTCTGAGTTTAACCTGTATGATCACCTAGGCTAAAAGCGTAAGCCGAATGACTATTTCTATCCTAATTATGCAATTGGGTTCTTTTACACTAAAATCTACCAACATGATGTACTTATATCTCTCACTATATGAAACATTACTTAAAGTTCACTGATATGTATAATTGACATAATAAATAATGAAAAAATAGCATATGTTTTGTACCAGATCCATTTGATGCTAAAGATGACTGAACTGATGCATCAGTGGTATTGTTACGAGTTAGTTCTTGTGACGAGTCTTCTAATGGTGTATCTTGGTTGTCTTCTATAGCAGTATGAACAGGAGTTTAAACATGAGTCTGAACAGGAGTCTGAACAGGATCCTAATGAGAGACATTTGTGTCCACCTCTTGATTGTCCTTGTTTTCATGAGTTGATCGTGGCATTTCAGACATGAAAGTGTAGGTACGTCGTCTCTTTCTAGCTGACATGATAAAACCTACAAACAAAGTAGAACTTTTAAGACCAGTGAGTTGAATAAAAATAACAAGTATAACAAATGAATGCAACAATAGAAAAAGCACAATTGAGATATGAAGACAAATGTATCCTTCATAAATCAAGAATAACACATAAAAAGCATAATTCCAATCAAATAAACATAAGCAAGTCTTTGATGGTGGGGGCAAATCAGATAAGAAATAAGCCCTATTGACCACAAAATGCACATGCTAATCAACGTGCCTATTCCATATCTCTCATGATCCTAACTTCCATCGTTTAACCTTAAGTAAGACTGGATGTATCTCAATTGTTTCATTCAAACTCATCTTCAGATTCCCCATCACAGATAAGAGCCTCTATTCATCCTCCATTTCTTCATCAGAATCACTCTCAACAACATGAACTAGATTATTTTGTTGTTGATTCTCTATTGTAGGAGACTGAGTAGCTCTCTTTTCAACAAATGTTCCTTCAACCCTATGTCTCACCCACATCTCTTCACCCACATTATACTACTCAGTTCATCCAGTGTTGAGAGCTAAATGGTTAGCTTTTGAGCACTGCACCTTTGTAATAGAACTTCAATCCTCACCCATTCAAATGTTTATCCCTACTAGTCATTTTAATTGCAACTTCCTATTCTGGCAATAAGGTCTTCCACATACCATCTTGCTCGGCTTTGTGATGCCTAAGAATAAAGGGTTCGTTAGTTGGGTGTTATCCCTTTGTATAACAAACGACTAAAAATAACTGATGTTATACCAAAGTTATCAACTTTGACCCCTGTCCTATTATCTACCCAATTGCATTTGAATAAGAAAAATTTTGTTTCATCAGTATAACGTACTTCAATGATATCTGTCAGCTTCTCGTAATATGTTAACTCCCCTGACATCGGATTTTTATCTTTTCGACTTGAGAAGCATGTCGTGCTTGTAATCACAACAACACCACTATTTTGTGTAACTCTACTATTATCCATTCCTTTTGTTCTAAATCTAAATCCATTAACAACATATCCATTATATCTCTTAGCCATATTTGTCAAACCCATTGCCATGTCTATGACTTCTGTCGTTAACACCTTTATTCTGCAACTTGTTTTAATACCTATAATCATTAAAATGAAAAGGATTAAACCATAGAAATAGCATACTGGTTTATGAAAACTTTTGATATTCAACCCTTACATCAGCTCTAAACCAAGACGGGAACTCTTTATTATGAATGCGTTGACGTTCACGAGGGGTTAATTTTTGGATGGACCGCGAATGTTTTCTGCATAACAGAATATGTATAGTAATTAATATCATACTTAATTCATAAAAAATGTTAAAATGTAATGAAAACAGTCAACGTACTCTCTATATGGTGCAACCGAGTCGTTACTGGCTAGTAAGTAACGATATGTTTGCTCCATTGATAAATGATCTAGAAAAAAGGTGTTTCCATTTCAAAATGAGAGCCCAGGTTATCTTCACCACTATAATTTCGGTCAGGTCGTGTCGACTTAGTTTCAATGTCCTTTAGATACCTTGCACAAAATGTCATGCACTCTTCCATTAAAGCTCCTTTAGCAATGCACCCTTCTGGGCGAGCTCGATTACGAACATACATCTTTAAGGTTAATAAGTACCTGAGTAGTACAAATATATAGTTACATAAATGAAAAAATAAAACTTATATTGAGATGACTTAACAACCAAATGTACCTCTCTATTGGGTACATCCACCGATATTGTACAGGTCCAGCAAGTAACGCCTCTTCAGCCAAGTGTATAGGCAAGTGCTCCATGATGTCGAAGAAAGATGGTGGGAAAATCTTTTCAAGGTGGCAAAGTGTAAGTGAAATACGATCTTGAAGTTTTTGTAGATCATATTTTGAATTAACTTTCGAGCACAATATTCTAAAAAAGTTTGATAGCTCGATCAGGGCTTCAACAACATGCTTTGGTAAAAGTCTTCTCACAGCAAGTGGGAGTAATTGTTGCAAGATAATATGATTATCATGGCTCTTTAAACCCCACATGCTAAGCTCTTTCAGATGGACACATCGTGAAATATTAGACGCATATCCATCGGGTACCTTAAGATCCTTCAAAAATCGATATTTTTCATCTTTTCCCAATGTAAAACAAGCTGGTGGTAGTAAAATTCTACTAGAATTAGTTTCTTGAGGGTGTAATGAAGGTCTGATGTTTAATTCTTTCAGGTCAAGCCGAGCATTCAAGTGATCTTTCATTTTTCTAGCAATGCCTAATAGTGTAAACAATACATTATCACACACATTTTTTTCTATATGCATGACATCAAGATTGTGACGAATAGGTAAAAAATCCCAGTAAACCAACTCAAAGAAAATACTCTTTTTCTTCCAGTTATCTTGTCTCTCGTGTTCATTACCTTCTTTTTCGTTCGAGTTGGTTGCTTTTTGTTTAACCTTTACGTTCATCTTCCCTTTTCCTTTCATTTTCTCTTTCATCTTTCTTTCTATAAACTTCTTATGCATCTTTCTCTCCCTCTCAGTTCTCTTTTTATAATCTAATCTTTCCTTTTTTTAAATACATCTCATTTTATATAACCGTCTCTACACTTTCAATGGAGCCAGGGGACATCATGTTATCAGAAACCTATAATACTCTTGGTCGCGAATCCCATTCAGGCTCTCCATTAAAAGCCGCCTTGTCTCTCCTTAACTTATTATTTTCTTTTAGCCATCTTCGGTGTCCTAAATAGCAGAATTTGCGACTTTGCTTTAGTCTAAAAGATCAGGTTTTTATGTTACATGTTGGACATGCAAGTCTTCCCTGTGTGCTCCAGCCCGATAATTTGGCATAAGCTGGAAAATCGCTAATTGTCCATAAGAGTGCAACATGTAACTGAAACATACTTTTACTCGATGCATCATACGTAGAAACACCATCACGCTACAGATCCTTTAGCTCATCTATTAAAAGCTGCAAGTATACATCAATCTTATCGCCAGGAGCTTTAGGACCATCAATAAGAATAGAAAGAATAAACGAAGGTTGTTTCATGCATAACCATGGTGGTAGGTTATATGGAATTAAAACAACAGGCCATGTACTGTGTGAAATAGTCATGGTCCTAAATGGATTAAATCTATCAGATGCTAACCCAAGTCTAACATTACGACTTTCACACCCAAATTCTGGATATTTCTTATCAAACATTTTCCATGCTGGACTATCCACAGGATGCCTTATTAAACCATCATCCACTCGTTCCTTTGAATGCCATGTCATTTGAGATGCATTGTGAGGAGACATAAACAGCCGCTTTAACCTTGGTTTCAATGGAAAATAACATACTTGTTTAGCAGGAATCTTCCTTTTCTAAATCAAGTTGTCATCATCATCTTGCTTGTCATTGTTAAACTTTTTGTACCTAGAAGCCTCACAAATACTACAGCTATTAAGAAATCTATCATCACCATGAAACAACATACAATCATTCGGGCATGCATCCCATGTTTCGTAAGAAAAACCCAAATCAGAAACTATTTTATTAGCTTCATAATATGACTTTGGAATTACAACATCTCCTATTTCTTCAAGTGCCTCAAAAAATAACTCAAGCACCATCGTGCATGACTTGTTTGACCACCCGCCAAGTACTTTTATATGTAAAAGTCGAGTAATGAAAGAAAGCGATGTGAATCTTTTACTCCCTTTAAACAAAGGTCGTTGTCCGTCCTTTAACATCTTAAAAACTTTTTTGGTCTCATCATCCATCATTCCTTCATCTACATCAGCAGATTCAACCACATTTGGAATTCCCATTGCATCCTGTACCATGCCAACAATGTCATCGCTCTCAATATTTGTGGTCACTTCCTCGTTTTGGTCATTATCCCGTTGAGTCTCAAAATTATGCATAAGTGACCACGGCAAGTAGTTTTCCATAAAACCATTAACGATAAGATCATCCTTCATAGTCTCTCTATTATTATAAAAACGACCACCACACCTTGCACATGGACATTTTTTAAAAGATCCTGGCCTTACATCTGAAAATATTGAGTCCAAGAATAACTCAACACCTTTCGTAAACTGCGATGATGTTCTGTCCTTCAGATACATCCAACTTGTATCCATACCTAACGACAACAATACCTTTGACACTTTATGTTTTGTTACGCTGGTACGATAATGAAGAGGTAAAAAAACTAGCAGGTTGTTTGAACTTTGATGTCAACTAAAGCTAGCACACCTCAATAGCAATAATACAATGTCGTTCTAAAAAACATAAAAAAACATAGCAATAATACACTAGTACCTAGATTAGCATATCATTTGATATAATATTTAAGGCTTAAAACCTATACAATGGAAATTATACAAACAATATCATAATAGAGGACTGTCTATAACACTTAATTAATTTATCCATGGGTGAAACTTAATAGTATAAGAAAATAGTAGATATAAGATATAAGGTCAAGCCATTGGTTATATTTTAATGTCAACATAGATAAAGATATCTGTTGTTACTGCTTTTTCAAAACCTACAAGTATTAAACAAGCACACTTAAGTATCACCTTTTGCAACTTATATACTTTCTGGCCATTTTACGAATAAAAGCCATAACAATTGTTATCTTGTTCTTATTGGAGCAGGGTATTATGGACAAAATATATTCAATGGATTACACTACCTAAAAGGCCGAAATAAAGACCGCTGATGCTCATGAAAGATAATAACAAGTAACAACATTAGGATGCAAAGCTGATAATCTACTTATGGTCCACCTTGAGTTCCATCGTTTTAACATCCTCATTTCTTTTCGTACCATATAAACGGGACCCACCCGAAAGATATTAGATGGGAATTTGAGATGATCACAGATAATCTCAGCAAGGATTTAGATAGATTTAATAAAGGTTCTAAAGCTGTTAGCTTGCCTCAGCTACTTTTAAACCTTTTTTTCACCTAAACCACTACTGCCACAAGACCTTCCAGCAGCTAGAATTTGATCCACTAGACCCCACAAACCGGTTTCTGGCCCCACAACTCCTATCCACAATCGCACATGTCGTTGTATGCATCAGTGTGCAGGGTAGTATAGTTACTTGTTTAAGTAGTAGTTGGAAAGGGGTTCTTGAAACTAGTATTAACAAGATATGGTCTAGTGAGCACATCAATGATGCATGGATAGCATGTTAGGGAATGATATAATGCACACTTTCCATGATTGCATGTCCTTTGTAATGTAACAGGATACAATTCAAGTATCAGCATGATATAGTGCAAACATTTAATGATTGCATGTTCTAAGCTAATCTAACAAAATAAGTACGACAAGTATAGAGTGTAACACAAGTCGATATAAATAATCAAGAATCATGATGCAGAAAACAGAATGAGCAAACCAACTGTCGAACCAAATAAGCCAGCAATATGATTAGCAGCAGCCACGACAACCAGGTCCTGCCTTTGTCTACTAGCTTAACGTTTGGAAATAGATAGGATTTTGGTAATCAGTCTACTCAAGGTGATTGTTTTGGTAAATAGATAGGGTTACCATCTGCTTATGTGTGTCGTTTCCATTAGTTTCTACATAGGGTTTGGGATCAAGATATCATAACCCTTTATAAGGCACAATCATTTTCCTTATGTTAATAACTTTTTAATAGTGTTCTGTTATTTGTTTGTTAAGTTCAGGTATAAGTACAACAAATAAGCACTTCAAGTATTGGTATATCAGATACATAATGAACAATCCCTATACTGCTTTATTGGAATCCCAAACAGCCGTTGTAAACTCATAAAAGATAATAACAAGTAACAACATTAGGATGCAAAGCGGATAATCACTTCTAGGACACGAATTCCAAGCATCCCATTGACCATTTTGAGGTTTTACTTCACAAACAATTACCTTTTCATTTAAACAAGTATAAACACATAAATTATACACATGATTTAATGACATATACCAAAGCAACACCTCCTAAATCTACCATATCCAAATTGAACAAACTCACTAGGCACAAGCATAGCAATTAAACAAATATAGCATCCAATTGACAAATAATATACAAAAGCCACACATAAATCATACAAGCAATTAATTCAATACTGAAGATAGAATTATACCTAAAATTATTAAACCCTAGGTAGCAGAAGCACTTCTTTTGGTTATGGTGTTTGATAAATTTAGGGGAAATCATCCTGGATATATATTAGGGAGATTTTTAATTTTAGATGCGATTTGTGTGAGAGAAAATCGTAATAAAGTAGGATTGGAGGGAAACTTTAGAGGGAATGAAAACAATGGAGGGAGTTTTTTTCTTCTGCAATTTATTTTAGGCGGTACAATATTTGGCACGGTTTCATCATGTTTTGGAACGATAGGTTTAAGGTTTCTATGAAATTGTTAAATTACTTTTAGATTTTCCTATGTATATAGTATATAATAATTTGGTAAAATGAAATTATTTAATTTAAGATAAGGTTTTATTAGTTTTGAACAATGTTTAAAAACCGGTTTTTTAATTGACTCGGTCCGAGCTATCGGTCACGGTTCAACCGGGTTAATTTGTGGTTCAACCGAGTTTTTCGGATAAAACCGGCTTCCGGTCACCCGACCGGTTCATGGTTCAATCGGTTCAACCCGGGTTTTAAAACATTGGTATTGAAGGAGAGTCGCTCTTGTACTTCATTATACAAGTTAGAGAGGCAATGTGTATCAATTTAACCTTGTTTAATAAAATCGAGCCAACTCGAGCCCATTTTTTTTACTTGCCTAATATATTGAAATGACTTATACATACACGTTACAAGGGGTGGACATGACAAACAGTTGAGGGTTTGAAAATGATCACATTTTACCTATAGATAGGCAACATACATTGATACATACATTTGCCATCGGTGAGTAACCGGCACACATGAACGACCTCATTTGTTTACATGTTTGCACGTATAATATGAATTTTTTTAAACTCGTTCTTAAAAAGAAAATTCTTATTTATGAAACAATGGTAACTCGTCAAAAAGTGGAAGAAACCCGTTTTAAGTGATCTGAGTTACGTCGAGTGGTGAAGAGAAGGGTTAATTGAATATATATTAATTCATTTGATTTTAAGATGAATTTTGATCGTAAAAATTTAATAATGAAGGAAAATTGAGGAATAAAGTAAATCAAATCGAATGTAAATTAAAAAAAGGAAGAAAAAATATTGTCAACACGCGTGTGAGACCAAATAGGCATTTAGGTAAGGTTTTAAAAAAATCATTCCAAATATACAAGTATTTACCACACGCCCTAGAAACCGTTCTAAATACACCTATGTATTTGGCACTTCAGGTACCAAATGTCCCAAATACATAAGTAGTTGGCACCAATAATTGAAACAGTTCCCAATACACATGCACTTGGCACCATTGTTACAAACCGTTCCAAATGCATATGTATTTGGAATGCTTTTCTAATATCCGTCCCAAATTCATAATTTTTTGGCACCATTGTTACAATCCGTCCCAAATACACATTTTTGGCACCCTTTTTTACCGTTCCAAAAAAGTTCGTCCCAAAAAGCCCCTTTTTGTAGTACGAGAGGATACGAACGGCAAATAGGAAATAGTAAAATCAAATAGCGGGAATAAGCATCTCAAGGGAACATGCAATACAACTAAGGCAGCATGGCAAACGCTAGGCAATAAATGATGATCTAGATCTTAACACTCGCAAGCATTCTCATAAGTTCAAGGTCAAATCATTTTCAGGTGGTCTTAGCATTTGTATGTCCCTTCTCTCCCTCTAACATAACTTAAGGGAACTACCCCCATCATTTCATGGTCCTTCGTGAATTAAGCATAGTTGATCAGGCTATGCGTAATTTAGGAAAAATTATGAAATGCTCAGGCCAGTTAACTTTTGCCATGTTCGAGGTTTTACGAAAACTTTAGTTTGGTTATAGTTGCGTATTTTTTTTTTTTTACAAAAACGGCATTCTCTATAACCTTGGCTCTGAATACCAAGCTGTCATACCCCACAAAAGCGAAAATACGGGAATGCGACATAATGATTGACATTGCTCAAGATACAAGATCATACCATACAAGGTTTACAAAGATAATAGTTCACAAGTTTGCATTCTTGATATATGAGACACTAATCTTTAGATATCGCCCTAAGAGTGTACGCCCTTACTTTTCATTACTCTCGATTTACCTTGGTTGAAACACACCCAAAAATGATACTCGAAAAGGTCAACATAAAGTTGATGAGCTCGTAGGTTTGATAACAACCCAGTTGTTGTGCCATAGTTTCAAAAAGTGGACAAATGTGTGATATGACAGTGAATACATGCAATAGATTAGATACCAACATAACAACTGCTTGTTATCATAGATCCATAGATTCACAACATATATAGATACCAACATAGCAACTTCATGCTATCATAAATCCAAGCACTAAGTTTACTCGCACCTAAAGCCTACCAGCTAGAGTTATACATAGGGCGGAAGATACATAAGTGCACAAGATTCACAAGATCACAAGATTCACAAGATCACAAGATAAGATCCACACAGTAAGTTCAACCAAAACTCATGTCATTCACATAACAGTCAAAGGCACATAGCATTGTCCTAAAAGATAAAAAAGTTCCGCACAGTAATGAAAACAAGTTCAAAACATATTTGAGTATCATTTTCCCCCAACGGAAAAGAGTTAAAAAGTGGGGCTACGAGAACTCACCTCAAAAGATGATAAAAGCTGAACTAGATAATCTCTACACAAAGCACAACGGTACCCGGCCATGACCTAATATTAAGTTCACCTTAGTAATATGTTGTATGAATTTGTCTTGTTGTACAAATGTTTGCATTAAAGTTCGTAAAAAGTTCACATCCTTGTTAAGATAGGTTTTGTATCAAGGTTTTGTGGTAACTAGGTAAGATGACTCGATGCACTCGGGCTAAGTGCGACATTAAAACATGATGTTCGAAAACAAAGTTTGTGTTTCATGATGAGATAGAGCGTTTAAAAGATCAGAGACGAATCCGGCGAGAAGTGGTTAAGAATTTAAAGATCAAGAAATAAAGGGTAAACAATTTCAAGATATTAGAGTATGAATGATATTCATAATAAAATAATAATATGTTATTATTTCATCCTCTTATCGGGCTTATAAGGATACCTATGAATTCTTGTCTAATTTGTACGTTTAATCAAATTGTTTCAACCTTGAAATTTAACGATTAATAAAATTCAGTTTCGTCCTTTTGTCGGATCACAAGAAGATGAGTGTTTTCCAAGATATTTCTAAGTGTGAGATGTTTTATAAAATTTTGGCATGGCCCATTTGTTTGTATGAGTTTTCCAAGGTTTTCAAACCTTAATTTCAATCACTTTCCAAATTCGACAAATTTCCAAATCCCATACCAAGTTTAGGTTTTTATGACGGTCTGTCAAAACACACATTTCAAAGACTAGTCCAATCGTTTTAGTTTACCTGAGTATAAGTCCACAGGATGTCTATTAGGTCATTGTGCCTTATGGCCCTTTGAAGTTTCTCAACAAGCACGATAATATGACAAGTATAGTATATACATCTTAGTGGACTTTTCGGCCCACTAAGCCTACTATAGTATTTTTAAGCACCAAAATAGGCCAAAATAGTTCAATAAGCTATAGAAAAGGGTAAAGATCTCTTAATCAAAAGTAATAAGCCATGGAATAAGTCATAGCTTATTTCACTATTGGGTCGTGGGCCCAATAAGCTCGAAGGAGTCGAGAA
The DNA here is from genome assembly GCA_026074375.1 of Tanacetum coccineum. Lineage (NCBI taxonomy): Eukaryota > Viridiplantae > Streptophyta > Magnoliopsida > Asterales > Asteraceae > Tanacetum > Tanacetum coccineum. The sequence goes on from BQNB010008654.1 coordinate 45,466, forward strand.
TAAGCTCAAGAAAAGATATTAGTTTTGAAATTCGTTTAGTTTCTCAAATAAGTCTCAAATAATATTACTTGATAAACAAGCCGGGTCAAATAAGTTTTAATAAACCGAAGCTTATTATTCTTGTTGGGTCGCGAGCCCAATAAGCTCAAAAGTCTCGAAATAAGCTAGAAATAGTTTGTTAAGTTCAAAACTAATTTATCAAATGAGCGACGAAATAAGTGCTTAATAAGTACACGAATATGTCATTTTTGAAATAAGCCAAAACATCGGACCCTTATTGGGCCGAGTCCAAACTTAGGCCCGTTAAGACCAAAAGAAACCATATAAGCTCAAAACCAAAAAAATACATGCAATAAAATAAACTAATAAGCTTTTATTCGAGATACAATAAGCTATTAAGCTTTAATAAGCTAACGACAAGTCGTACGAAAACAATAATGGGCAGAGCCCTAGAACCCTTTTTCTTTTCCTTGTTGGACCAAAATCGAACAAGGCCCAAAAGACCACAAATAAGCTCAAAATAAGTCTGAATATGTTACAAACTCATAAAATATGCCCGATCACAAAATAAGCTAACGATATAAGCACAAGGGTTTCAAAATAAGCTGAAAAAGTCATGGGCCGAGCCCATGACTTTCCTTTCGTTTTGTTGTTTTGGGCCGAGACACACCATGAGCCCACGAACCACAATAAGTCCATGACAAGCTTTTTTTAAGCTAGGACTTTTCGGAC